>JANIIA010000010.1:8855040-8872554 GCA_027478495.1 Erythroxylum alaternifolium | reverse complement strand
GCTTCATAATAAGATGGATGAGTTAAAAGGGAAGGGCAGCACCTTATCGCAACACTTAGAGAAACTGCATTCACCAAATGAATAACATAGCTGTCGTCATTTTGTATGAATTAAATACTTATTATTGTAGATAGTAATTTTTTATTATCAATTAATATAATTTTTACTTTATATCATCAGTCAACTTTCTGTTTTAACAAATTAAATGTACAAATAAATCAAAATATTATCAACAGATAACTGATAATTGTATAAATATACATCAATAATAAGATTATCAAATAAAATTAAATACAGGGAAATATTGAAAAAACATTATTAGCAAATTTACCGATGGCAAAACAAAATATGTTGGTAAAATGCAGTGAATTTACAGACAAACGACCAAAAGTAGTCAGTAAAATGTAGTGAATTTACAGAGAAGCCTTGTCCATCGCTACATTTACCGACCTAAACAAACATTCCGTCACTAAATTTATAAAAATCACAAAAATTACCATCGTAAATATAGCGATAGAACATAAAATATCCGTCTGTAACTTGGCGACGGAAAATTTTACTTCGACATTAATTATTACCTACGACTGTTTCTTCGATAACTCATTACGTCTGTAAATTTCATCACCAATGTGGCTTGTCAATGAAAAACCTTCAAATTTTGTGGGTAATTTTCGTTGCTAAACCCCATTTTTCTTATAATGTGCATGAACATGGAAATGATATAGGCATTCTTTCTTTGTATAAACTACATTAGCTAAATTGCCTACCCTTTGATGTGAATTTTCCTTTATTATGCCCCCTTAAGCATTATTAGCCTTTCTTTTTGTGCTAACCACATTACATTCTTTAAACATAACCAAATGTCACATTCTTTAAACCTAACATTGCACTTGAAGGTATACTGAGCGTTTTTCTTATTTCACTAGCTTTCATGACTTTTGCATTACACAATCCAAATACATCTCACCTTAAACCCTCCCACGTTATAACCCTAAAAAGTCTTTGATTCATGATTATGCATGTGAATCCAAGTGGTGGAGAAATGAAATGACATTCAAGGTTGCAGAATGTTATGTTCATTAATGATATTTTAATGTAAGTTATTTAAACACATTTTCCAAGTTTACCTCTAGATTGCTTAGTTTCTAAAGGTAATGAATGTTGATTGATCATAAGTAGAAGCATTGAATGTTAAGTTCTTCTTATAGTTTTTGCAAGTTATTAAATTTTTCTTATGATTTTATATTCTTAGGAAAAATGAGTAATGAGTAAATGTTTTAGGTTTGTGATTTTAATTTAGATGTTTTGCCCGAGGACGGTCAATTACCCAAATACATCTCATCGTAACCTTTGCTCATATTACAACCTTAAAAAGTCCTTTAATTCATAATTATGCATATGAATCTTAGTTTCGAAGAAATGAAATGAACTGTAATGTTGTGGAATGTCTTGATCATGAATGGTATTTGAGTGTGCCGATGAATTTATCATATTTAAACACATTTTATCAAAGCCTACCCTTAGATTGCTCAGTTTCTGAAGGGAATGGTTATTGATTGATCATGAGTAAAATCATTTAATGTTTAGTTCTTGCCATAGTTTTGAAAGTTTTTTTTTCTTATGACTATCTATTCTTATGAAATATGGACAATTTGAAAATGTTTTAGTTTGTGACTTTAATTTTGTTGTTTTGCCCAAGGACAGTCAAAAACTAAGTTTGAGGGAACTTGATGTGTGCTTAATCGTTTATACATTCACTCTTTAACACTTAATGATTATTGTTGTGAAATGCTTAAGATACTCATTTTAGTTCATATTTGGTATTAGGTACAATTCAGAAGTTCAAAAGCCAAAATGAGTTAAAAGCACATTCCTTGAGATGCTTATCTTGATTTTAAACTTATTTGTCTTTGTGGAACAAGAAGAAAATAGATTAGAGTGCAGATGGGGAAAGAAAATGCAAAAAATAAAGTATTCACCATATGGTGGAAGATGCACGATCGTGCATAATTTCGAAAGATGCATGGCTGGATGCACGGTATGCACCCAATTGTGCATCTTCCTAGAACCTAAATTTTCACATAAATAGACATTTGAGTGACTAAATGAAGGATCAATCATTTTTGGACAAATAGGAGGGGTAGAGCATGCACTCTTTGGAGACCCATGAAGGGCTAGGCTTCCTTCTAGTTTTGAGGTGAAATTGAAGTTGAGTAACAGTTTTAGGCATATCTTCATTATGTATAATTTTATTTTTCTCTCTAATGATTGTTTATGCTATCTTAAGCTTACTTATTTGGGTATTCATATATGAATGATCATCATTATCATTCTTATTAGATTGTCTATGTATATGAACCCATTCTAGAATCTTGATGCAATTCTTAATAGTTCTGCTTTGGATTCATTTGTGGCAACTAACGATGTAGAATCATTATGGATAATGTAACCTTGGTTAAATAACCCAAACTTATATGGTTGTTGCCTTGATTAATCTGTTCTATTTTAAGTCATAAAATAAGTTAAAAGAAAAACCTAATATGAAATTAGATCATAATTAACGTGTATAACATCCGTAATACCAATTCATACGTCAAACTTAAAGAAAAGAAACAAAGAAAAAGAAAAACATGAGTTAGATTGGTCTGGAGTTTGCTGGATAGTTATTGATCTTCTTGCTCCCTCCATGATCTTCCTTCTATTTTCCCCCATTTGGTAAGTTGGTGGCTATCTCTTTTGGGTCTCTTAATGTTCATTTATATTAAATTAGTAACTTAGGGTTAAGTTTAGGGCTTACCCATGTCACATTGTCCTAACAATGCCCTCCAAACATCAAAATAGATGGAAAACCCTGTGTGTGGTGAGTGTCTGTCATGATCATTATAGTGGTTTCTGTCATGATCGTGACACTGGGGAGGAACCTTCTGTCACGACGATGACACTTATTTCATCATCATGACCCATCCTTTTAGCCCAAACAAGTGAAAACTTGCTTCATTCTTCATTTATCTAGGTTCATTCAGTAACAAACACATCAAAACACCTGAAGAACATAAGATTAAGGTCCAAAATCATGCTTTAAACCATATGAACACTTAAAACATAAACAAACAATCACATTAAATACTTATAAGCCTAAATATGCAATAATCATCTTATTAGCCCCTATAAACACTCTAAAACACCTACAAAAACATAGTATAAACTACAACTATCAATATCTCTAGCAATTCATTTAACCCTCATTATTCATACTGTGACTTAATTATATGTAAGATCTTATGCATTGACTATTTCGATCCTATCTATGAAATCTAACATTGAATCTTCTATGTTCATTACTTTAATTTAATATAACTAGAAAGCAAACACATTTCTCAAGAAACTAGATTCTTTTATAAATAAAAGAAATCAATTTGGGCTTTATCCCACTTAAATCTATGTTCCAATTAAATTTTTAAAAAGTAAAATAAAACAATAATAACTAATAAATAATATAAGATAAAAGAATGAGTTATTATAGCTCTTGAATCTTGATGTTTATTAAATGATTCTTGATTTTTTTCTCTAAGGTTGTTCCTTTTTTTATCTGTTTTTGAATTTCCTTAAGCCTTATGACTAACATTTGGCACTCTAAGGCATCTATCTGCTTTCTCTTCTTTTTCTTCATTCTTTATCATAATAACTTGAAAATTTAATTAAACATATGTCAAACAAGTGACCTCATAGGTGCCTCTATTACTACACCTCTGTCAGCTTCTTTTCTCTAACAATTACCACCAAAAAAGTATAGAAAGGTCATATATTAGTCTTGTGTTTGTACTGGCCAAAAATAAAAACAAATAGAATGAACTAACATAGAACATGGTTTGAACGTGGTTCCCTATTTGATCTATCTTCTTGAACATGGGCCCTATTGCTCCTATGTTGGTGAACATAGGCCCTCATTAGTTCCATGTTTTGGGTCCTTCTTATAAAATCATGATAAAATCAGTACAACTCAATTTCAACTTCCATAACTTCATTTCTTCTTCATTAAAAAACTAGAACAAGGCCCATAAATAAAATATAAAGGAAAATAATGATCAAATGCTATTGAAATCATTAGAAGACAAGCTAAATACTCTTAGTATCATACTAAAAATGGAGTAATTAGAATTTATCACTTTTACATCATTAATTTATTAGATATTTGTTACAGTTTTAGTATCAAAGTGACTATGAAAGCTCTATAAGTGTAAAGCTGTTTTCATTTTCATTGAAGGATCATGCTAAGTAGTGTTGAAGGAATCGCTAGAACCGTAATCATAATATAGGAAAATCTTGAAAAGAAGTTTCTAGCTAAATAGTTCTCTTCACTAAAGCTATAAACAACATCTTTTCTTTTCAAAATTTTGATAATAAAACACTTTATAAGAAATTAGATAGATACAAATATCTGCTGAAGAACTGCCTACATCATGACCTTCTTATATAGATTCTAGTGAATACCTTTTATGAAGGTCTAACCAATTCAAAATGGTAGATGATATACGAAACTGTTAGTGGGACTTTGAACAATAAAACTCCAAAAGCAACTCTAAGACTAATAGAGTAGATGGAAATAAATATCTATTAGTGGCAGTAATGAAAAGCAAACGCTAACAAAGAAGTAAATAAATATAATATTGATGTGATGACTATATTAACATCTCAAGTTGAAGCTTTAATTACAAAAAAAGTAAACGCCAAAGTTGACGATAAAGAATATCTCTAATAATGAGTTATGAATTCCATGGAGGATATAAAGGCATTGAATGTTAAGTGAGAAATCCTATAGTAAAACAAGTTGATTACATGGGGAGTTTCCAAAAGCAGAATATTCCCTATGGCATCATCTACAACCTAGGATGGAGAAATCATTTGAGTCTTTCACAAATCAATTATCCAGCTTAGAGGCAACTCTTATATGGATTCCAACAATATAAATAAAAAAACCAACTATAAAATGTGACATTAAACGACTTCATGAAAAAAACTAAATCTTAACTTTAAAACTAAGAGGCTTCAATAAAGAACCTTCAAAATTAAATTGATCATTTGACAAAAATTATAGCTAAAAGATAGTAGGGTACATTGTCTAGCAACATAATGACTAACCTTAGGCAACATATTAAATTAATCATCGTATTGAAAGGGTGAGAATTGACCAATGATAGGAATGAAGAAGTTGATAAGAACATTTCTGAACAAGAAAATGAAAAGAATGGAGTCAACACCATCATCCAAGGCATTATACTACCAAAGCTAAATGATCTAAGGAGTTTTATTATTTCATAGATTATTAATAACTTTTTATAACTAAGGAATTAATAGATTTAAGGTCAGTGTTAATCTAGTTATTAATCCATAACCAAAAAAATGGGGCTAGGAGAACTGGCATAATCGGAGAGTGATGCAATTTATAGATAACAGATATCCTATAGGTATTAAGGAGAATGATTTAATCAAAATTGATAAGTTCATATCCTGAGATAAATTTTACATTCTTTACGTGGAAGAGGAAAATGGTGAATCTTTAATTTTAGGTAGGTCTTTCCTAGTAATGACTAGAATAATGTTTAATGATAGGCCAAAGACACCTCATCTTTTCACAAAAGGTCTAATTATGCCCCTGTCATTCTTTAGTACCACTTTTCACCCTAAAGTTACTAAAATAGTACTCATTATACCCTAAATAGTGTGTAAAAGATGTAACAAACATAATGGTATGGCTTGTTTAAATCTTTTATGAAACGTTAATGTCAAAATCACACCTTTGACTAATATTTTTTTAAATATCATTTTTAGGATCATTTTAACATCTGGTGGGTCTAAGTTGCCTAGTTATGATATCATATAAGCTAAATTGATGATTTATAGACAATAAATTAAAAATTTTTAACTTTGTTAAGTTTAAGTTCCTACCAATACCATTTTGAAAATTTTAAGGTGTAATATGATACTATAGATAATGATAGGGACCAAGTTAGATATTTTAGAAAATGTTAGGAGGTAATTTGTACCTTTTTTCTTAATGTTGACGAAGGTAAAATAAAACTTAGGGTTAAAAAGGATAAAATTTGCTTCTCAATATTGGATGAAAATACCTAGTTTTTAGTTAATGATTACTTAAGCTAAGATAATGTTTTAAATCTTTTGCTGAAAGAAATCATGTATTGAGTAACGGGGCTGAGAAAAGGAAGATAAGGAACAATGTCATGGAAAGAGAAAAAATGAAATGAGAATCCATGCCTAAGTAATTTAAGTTCATTTTTCATTTTAAGATTTTAAAGTTTTTTATTATTTTCCTTATTACTTAAACATTAATTCTAGTTGTCTATCACACTTTTCTTACATAGTAGGAAATGAAAAGGCTTAAAGAAGTTTTGTTTCTCAATCTTTTCATCCCTTTTTTTTATTTTATTATCCTTTTCAACTACGTATTCTTATATTTAGTACATTGAGAACAATATACATCTTGAGGGTGAGCCTACCGTTGGCTTCTTTATGACCATAAGTTGATAGGTGTAAGTCATGGAAATAGCCTTTTTCTAAAAATACAAATGGAAGGTTGTGTACATTATGAATTTCCTTAAACTCTCGTAAAGCGGAGAGCCTTGTGCATTGGGCATGTTGAAGTGTGGGAGGGGATAGTTTTAATTTTTTAGTACTTCACCTTGGTAAATTAAAACGTAGGTATCGATTATAGAAAATTTAACAATGAAAGAAGAGAAATTAAGATAATCCATTATAAGTTAGATTTTTTCTATGATTCAATTTATTTATGTAAATAAATATGAATACTAAAAACTATCTTAATTTTAATTTGATTCAATATTTTTAAAGTGGACGCTTAATTTGCATTATGAAACTTTTTACATAATTTTGACATAAATTGAGCTAGAAAGTGATTCTTATCAAACGTAAACACTTCACTAAAAAATGTTTAATAATAAAGCAAGTATAAATAAATTTACTTCACTAACTTTAACCTAAAGTAAAAAGGTTGAAGTTAAGAATGAAGCTACTAGCTATTTGACTCAATAACCTTATTGAGCAATTAAGGGTATTCATGAAAAGATATTTACTTTCATATCATAAGGTTAGACAAGTCTTTAATAGTCCATTGAAATGTCAGAAAAATAAGTGTTTTACTTTACATTAGATTTATATTGTTTAAAAGGGAAGTTTTTTCTCATTTATGTTTATTTTGTATATAAGGTTGAATTATGTGAATTAATTTGATATTTAAAGGGATAAAGGATTAAGTTAAATTAAATTACAATTTAGTGTAAGCATATAGGAACATAACTAGTTACTAGTGTGATTGAGCAGGAGATAAGTACTCCTTATTAGTTTTATTGATTTGCCATACATAATTGATATTAACTTATGAGTGACTAACATTGGTTTTCTTAAGGGTAAGCAAAAGCTTAAATGAGAGGACATTTGATATGCATGAAATATGTACATATTTTTTTAATTACCTAGTTTTACTTATCTTTTATATATTTTCAGATAATTAAGAAGATTTAACCTTGGGATGATATTTATCGAAATTTGAAGGTTGTTTCAAGCTAATAAAATAGCGAAAGTCAATTATTTAATAAACATAGTTCATTCCATGATTGTAAGCAAACCCATATCTATCAAAGATAAGATGCAAAAGATAATAATAATAAGCATGATCTAGAATATATGAAGAGTGACAAGGCTTAAGGTCGAACTATATGTAACCTAGAAATGAAATAGAGAGATTCGCGGTTTAGGACGTGAGCATGCTAGAGCACGTTTCTCCTCCTTAAAAGAAGTTAAGACATCAATTATCTTGGCCATGATTATATCTCAAATCATATCTTAGAAGGATAAAACATATTTAAACTGTGAAAACCCTAATCTTTAAAAAACTTTTGGTGACTTTGCATGTCTTAATATTCTTTTCTCTGTAAAAGGTTAAGGTTAGCAACTAAAAGGTACTTAAACCCTCAGGAGGTTAATTTCGAATCTATTTTTATCAAAAAATCAAGATGTTAAATCATTTCAATAAAACAATTCGACAATAATAAAAGGATCTTCATCTAAATTATTACTATCATGATTTCTTTAGTTTTTTTTTATTGTTTTCTTTGATTTTAATATGATTCGTGGCTAAATATTTCCATCATTAGATAGGAAGAATCCTTGTATTTATCTTTATATGATTCAACTCGATTTGATTTATGAAATAGAATCAATATTTGAGAGCCATCTTTGATTATTCTCATTGCAGATTTACTCACGTCGATGTTTAAATAGTTTTAAATTCATTGGTAAATTATTCGAGAGAGCCTAACTTTTGAGTGGATCATGACTTAGATATTAGCAGTTCAATACAGTGGTAGAGATATACGTACATGATATTTCTAATGTTAAGGTAACCTTTCAACAAGTTTCATAGAAGTTGATGCAGATAAATGGGTGTTGCTACGTAAAGCTACATGTTAACCAACTAAAGAACAGGTGGTTGTAATTTGAGATAATACAACTTGATGGTCTAAGAGATTCTCCGAGTCCAAATGAGAAGTCTATTTTAAGTGAATTAAATCGTAACATAAAAAATGATACTAATAAAGTACTTACTAAACATAAATACTCACTGATTTCCTTATCTAATAAAAGTATTGTTTCTAATTATTCTCTTGGTTACTATTTAGGCTTTGGTTTATTTTTTTATTACCCAAGATTCAATCGTCAATATATATCTTTACTAATTCTTTAGACTAAATAGAAGAAGAGTTCTTTAAGATCTAAATAGTTTTTTTTCTACGATATTAACCTCTACGTATTATTATATTACTCATCAACTATAAATATATATTTCTCACTTTGTGGTCAATAAAAAAAATTAGAGCAGCAAAAAAGCACACATGAACAAATGCAAAAAAAATGTGTTTATATAGTTGAATTATGTCATCTCTAAATTCATTGTTGATGAGTTGTGATATGTAATTTTATAAAACGAAAACGAAGATATATTTAATAGTTTTCTTACTGTTTCAAATAATTTACCTGTAAAAAAAGTGTAAATTGCTATCAGACATAAAATATTAAGATACTTGAAATAGTTTTATACGCAGTTCGTATCGATGGTTGATAGAGAAAGGAATGTTTTACTTATGCCCGATCTTTTACTTATTAATGTGGATGTAAACAAAGAAAGTGACAGAAATGTTCCTTTTGTTGTCGAGTATTTATTGTTTCATGTATTGGAGGAGGACAGAAACGTTTAAGGTTCTAGTTAAATGAATTATTGTTAACTTTGATTTGTTTAGATTCATCTTAATTCTAGCTTCTATCCTCATCCAAGTTCAGTGCTTTACTAAAAATCTATATATAAGTATACTAAAACACCATTTATCCTATTATCTGTATGTAGCACAGTGACCATACAAGTTGCTGGAACATTGAACAAAGAAGTACAGTTGCCACCACATGGACTACGGTTTAACCTTGCTCTATGCGTTGCTAACCTTTTGGGCCTTAGCAGATGGAATCAGAACCGAATTGTTTACGCCTAAGATTCACAGTGGCATAGGTACAGTGGGACAGGAAGATACTCATGGTATTTGCAAATCAATGATTGAAGACTATGTTTGCGAAGAACATTTGGTAATGAATGGTTTGTCAATTGCATTAATGATGTACAGTTTGTCATAAAAACTGCAAAATGGTTTTCAGGTGACAACACACGATGGTTATGTTCTCAGTTTACAGCATGTTCCAGTGGGGATATCAGGTGTGAAATCAGGAGCAGGACCACCGGTTCTACTACAGCATGGCTTGCTAATGGTAAGCGGAATTCGTACCATTTTGATAGTATTGAGAGCACAATAAACGTGTTCCTATGGCAGGATGGAACAACCTGGCTGCTGTTACCTCGAGAGAAATCTTTAGCACTACTCCTGGCAGATAATGGCTTCGATGTATGGATTATCAGCACTCGTGGAACCAAATATAGTCGGGGCCATACATCTCTCAGTCCAGACGAATCGGTTATTCCTATTTCTCAGTTCAAATCTGTAGCTTCTCTTCACCAATTTAACATTTACATCACTTTATTGGAACCGCTTTTCTTTAGGCCTACTGGAATTGGTCGTGGGATGAACTAGCTGCCTATGATCTTCCTGCTACATTCCAATATGTACATGATCAAACAGGACAGAAGTTGCATTATGTTGGACATTCGCAGGTTTCTTCCTTTTAATTTACTGTTTCATGCTATTGTCAGAGCTATAATCAGATCCTACCTTGAATTCTTTTCTAGGGTACTCTGATTGCTCTGGCAGCCTTCTCACGGAATCAGCTGTTAAGCATGTTGAGATCAGCTGTCCTGCTAAGCCCAATTGCTTATCTTGGTCACTTGAGCTCCCGGCTTGGAAGGGCTTACGCAGAAACCTTTCTTGCTGAGGTGAACATTGGTAACTCCTTCACTGTCAATCGTTCTTGGCCAAAGTCTCATAATCTGCTGACGCTGTGTAACAGGATTTGTACTGGTTGGGACTTAACGAATTTGTTCCAAGAGGGTAATGACGGAACTCATCTGAACTTCCTCCTTATGTATATCAATGCTTCCTTTTATACGATGAAAGCTGCAATCTAAAAACTTCACGTCCTCAAATATACACAGCAAACTTTATGATTTGAAAGGAAAAAAAAGAACCTTCGTACCGTCATCTTTTCCATGTCCATGACGTGAGCTCGTCTTACTACGTTCAACCAATGAAACAACTATGAAATGACTTTTGTTCCTGGCATCCTGAACTTTCCAGGGCTTTCTCCAAAATTCTTTTTCAACCCAAACGTCAGTACATGTGAATCCAAGCAATTAATTTTTCAGACTAATGCCGACCAATTAACCGGTGTCTCTATTTGTTATATTCTACTCTTCATCTAACTTTTGGTAGTTGAACAGAACTAGTGTAGCCAAATTTCTTGGGCTTGTCTGCAAGGTACCTGGTGTTGACTGCACCAACTTGTTCACTGAGTTCACAGGTACATAAATGTCAACGATTACAGGAGTATAACTGAAAGCTTAAATCCTTTTAATTTTTTGTACTAATCTTTTTATTTTGTTAAATTATTTCAGGTCAGAATTGCTGCCTGGATTCCGTCATCATGGATGCGTTTCTTCAACATGAGCTCCAGCCGACGTCAACAAAGAACATGGTCCATCTTTCTCAGAGTAAGTGATCCTTATCTCTAGATTTACCAACACAATAACCTTTTTCTTTTAGACTACGAAATTTGAAGTTACATCATCAGGAACGAACCTTCCTTTTTTTTTTTTTTTTGAGAAAATGAAGAAAATCTTATTGCGCTAGCAAGAAAACCAAACAAAAATTATAATGGTTTTGCACCATGCATGCTGTTCTGTAGAAGAAAGGTAATATCTTACTATAAGCTTATACACTTAACAAAACAAGCAGGATAGGAAGTTACAAATCACCGAAGCCCTAATTTATAGAGAGTACAGAACTCATTTGGTCTTCTGCTTTCTGAGCTAGTACGAAATGCTTTAGCCAGAGTAAAGTGTTGTTGATGAATTCGGAATTGGAGAACTGTTTGTCTTGAAAGAATCTTAAGTTCCTTTCCCTCCATAGAGATCAAGTGCCGTAACTTATCATAAGTTTGAATAATAATAGAGCTTACCCAACGGATTAAGACCAGTCCCGCACTATTATTTTGGGCTTTCATAGCTCCAAAGCATTACACCAGTAAGGATGAAGAGAAGCTACAATTATGGAGAAGATGATTGTGCTTCTTAGGTGCTAGATTGCATAGTTTAGGTGTTAATAGCTGACCATAGGTTCAATGACGCCTTTGGTTTGTGATTAGGAAACCAAATCAGCCTCCACCGTGAAACCTATTCTCCAGGAGGCCTAAGTAGGTATAGAAAAGATTTGTTTGTGAAGCATTTTGAACTTCGAAGGACCACTGGGGGATATCCTATTCCTGTTAATTTGGTAAGTAGTTAGGGAGATGCTTCGTGATCCAAGAAAGTCCTCTAAACTTGTATTACAATAATGAGTTAAGAATGTCATAAACGCTAACTACCATAGATATAGTTTCGCCTTCTAGATAGAAATGGTTTTCCTGAGTTTCAAAATTTTTTGCAGTGGTCAGAGATGGAACTATAACAATGTACAATTATAACAATGAGGATGATAACTGGGAATACTACGGGCAGGCTACTCCTCTAGTGTACAACATGACAAACATACCAAGAGACCTTCCTCTTTTCATGTGTTATGGAGGGAAAGATGCTTTATCTGATGTCAAGGATGTTCTTTTGTTGTTGGATAGCCTAAAGGACCATGACAAAGATAAGATTGAGACCAAGTACCTTGTTAACTATGCTCATGCGGACTTTGTTATGGGTGGAAATGTGAAGCAAGATATATACGATGCTATCTTGGCATTCTTTCGACGTCACTAAATTGATCTCCCGACCAAAAATTGAAGGGCCATTAGTTTTTTTTTAATGTTTTGTGAAATATATGAGTTGCTAAACAATTGTGAAGTGTTCCTATTGAAACTTCTTTTGTTACATCATCTATTTTTGAATGGGGTAAGAGAAGTAAACCTCCTATATCATTTCTCTCATTCCAAAAAACGTGTTTATATAAATTATTTGAAAAGTACAATGTGATATCAGATTCAGACCTTTGAAAATTGGCTTTTTATTAAACTTTTATTAAGTTATTATAAGTGTTCATCTAAAAAGAAATATATTATTAAATTATTAGAATAGATGCTATCATGTGTTTGCCGTAGAAAAAAATTTATAAGACTACTTTAGGTTGAACTTAACATTGGTCTTTATAAGAATAATTTGACATAAAATTAATAAAATATCTATTTTGGAGTCTCTAAGACCACAAGGTACGTTTAGATGATAAAATATACTCTTAGAATGAGCAAAACATGTGTCTTTGCTTTGCAATGACTTCTCAATTAAAAATTATCATTGATTTTAATCTAATGCAATGTTGATAGTGAAAAATTAATATTGACAGATTTTATTCAACTTGTTATAGATTGAAAAGATATAATAAAACATTTATGGAATGAATATTTTTTCGAAGAAATTAATGCTTTAGAGATTTCGTATGTGATGTAATATGTCACTCCTGTGTCGGAAGTGAGTAGAGAGATAAAATCCTTTATGAGTGTATAGAAAGGACTATTAATTAACTTCATGTTAAGTTCTTTTTAGGTCTATAATTTTTTAAGCCCGAACTAGAGTTATTATTGGACAAGTTTGAAGTTGGAGCACTACAAAATGGTATCATAGCAAAAATATTTGATAATTTGATTTAAGCCAAAACCTGGAAAGGGTGGTAAAATCAATAAGCTCATAAGAAACATGTGACACCAAGATAAATTCAAGTCTTGTTCCACATCTGAAGAGGTGGGTAGACTTTTGGCCATAGATCAAGCTATAATGATGACCTCAAGTGTATTGTGAAATCCAATGTAGAGTAGGGGGTGGATATCATAATCTCATACCAAACAAGAGAAGAAAGGAGAAAGCCTTTATAAACCTAAAGAAATAACTACTAATCTTCTTAAATAGCTATTTTTGGCATGTGATTCTCTTAAACATAAATAAGAGTTATTATTGTTTCAGTTTAAACTTGGGGCATTACATGTCTCTTTTAATAGACTAATCACTACTATTTTGTGTAAAAGAAAAGATTTAACAGAATATTATCAATTATTCACCATATAAGGAATGTATTTTTAAATAAGAGACATGAAATTGTTTATCCGTATGATTGACATTCAATGTCACTTTAGTATAATGATTTGCACGCATGTTATTGTTACTTGATTGAGGTTTGATTATGTGTAAGTTTTAATTATTAACCCTCGATAATCTTTAAGTGCACAACTCGTTAGTATAGTATCAAAAGTGTCGATCCCATAAGGAAGGAACTAATCTAATCCTAAAATCTAAGGCCAGAAAAAAATAACAGAAATTCAAGATGTAAAGAAACTAATATGAGAATTTAATTCAATCAATCAAATTAAGAATCAAACACAAAAATACTAATTATTAAGCAATTTGCAGCACACCTAAGAATCAACCGAACGAAATTACCTATTAAGAGAAATGAAAATTTACCTATCCTTAATGCTAACCTAACTGATTATAAATTATTGGATTGTTGATTCTAGACTGTCCTATGGTTAATTACTCTCTCTCTCGAGTTATAACCACTACCTTAAATCA
The DNA here is from genome assembly GCA_027478495.1 of Erythroxylum alaternifolium. Taxonomy (NCBI): domain Eukaryota; kingdom Viridiplantae; phylum Streptophyta; class Magnoliopsida; order Malpighiales; family Erythroxylaceae; genus Erythroxylum; species Erythroxylum alaternifolium. The sequence continues at coordinate 8,858,258 of JANIIA010000010.1, read as the reverse complement.
TAAACCCTGATAAGATTATGAAGGTTGCAATCTCTCAATTCACAACCTATCCAAAACCCTAATTAGTTCTAAAGTTCTCTAATAAACTATCAGAAATCTATACAACATCTCTCTCCGCACAAATTACCGATTTGATTTAATTATAATTTCTATTAAATCACCTAACTTTCGTTAGTCTAATTTAATTGTTTCTCACTCGATGCATCCTCTCAGTTTATTATCAAATTATGTAATAACATAATTAAACCACAACAATATCTAATAAATACATAAACAATTAGATTATTGTTAATTCAAGAATAAAATTCTGAAGGTAAGTGTAGAATATCCTCAATATTCTAGATCCTATCATTAACTATTCAATCCAATTCTATACAATAATAAAGTTGAAAAGAACAAGAAAAACAATCCAAAATGGATGATGGGAGGCAGCGATATTGGGAAACCTCCTTATCCTGGAAGTACTTCGAGTCAACTTCTCCTTTTTTCTCTTCCTTCTTCTTTTCCTCTATCTCTCGGTGATTTCTCTCTAAGGTTTCTCAATATGGCTGATCCAAACGCTTCTTTTCTTCCCTTTTGTTGTTCTTCAAATAGTATTTTATGTTTTTGGTAACCCTAAGGTTTTTTTGGGGTTTAAAAGATCCAAAAAATCTCTCGAAATGTTAAGTTTGTAAGCATCTACGCATTTGGCCTACGCAACCCATGATCGTGGCTCGAATGTCTTTCAAAGCTCCTCAGTTCTTTGATATTGACCCTGAAACATTAGCAAACACATCAAGGTACCTAAAAAACATAATATTTAAGCTTAAAAGTTTGTACTAACCTATAAAAAACTTAAAACATAAATAATTAACAAACTAAAACAATTATAACCTAAACACATACTAAATGATCAAATTAACGGCTAAGCACATATCAAACTATGCCTTAAAACACGATGCAATTTACATTTATCATTACTAAATTAGATGAACGACTAATTAGTTGTTTAATAATGACATGAATGTATAATCCATTAAAAAAGTTATATAACCACTAAAGATGAGGATATGTAATCCATTAAAAAAGTTATATAACCACTAAGGTCTTCCTCATCTAAACATGTTCAAAATAATAAAAAATGAAAACTCAAATGAGTAAAAATCATAATATAATCAAGTCTAGATTAACTCCCTAAATATGTCAACTACTTGAACCACTAAGGTGATTTATAATTCTTGATTATTTAATGAATAATATTTTTAAATTGATTATATAAAGGTTAGCGAATCCTTCTAACAACTAACCCAAGATTTTGGAGAGAAAAGTACATTTCATATAGTTTTTTCTTAAAATTTTGATTAAATTATAATGAAATTATATTTTCTACAATTAAATATTTTTATTCTGCATATGCTATAGTATGCGACAGGCCCCTTTCTTAAGTAGTAGGCGACCTACCTGGTACCCCACGAAAATCCTCCAGTCGATATTCAGTCTAACTGGAAAGTTCCCCTGGGGCTAAGCCTATTCCCTTTTCTTCAAAATATTTTAAAATCCATATAAAGAAAAGAAAAAAGAATAGAAGTGGAAGTTTATAAAAGTAACCTTCATTAAAAATTTCGACGGCATAACAATTGTTATTTAATAAAACCAAAAATTTTAGGTTCCTGAAAAGCAATTCAAAACACTTATATCCACTTAACTAAAGCACCGTTGCTACTTCTGGACTTTAAGTTCATTTAGAAACAATTGAAAGTGTTAAACACATTCATGCATTTAGTTAAAGAAAAGAACATTTATAAACAACCATATTTTCTCAAAACCAAGATCAGGACATATTTACGAAGATGATGAACTATATGTAGTAAAACATTTACAATCTATCTTTACACAAAAGCTGTTCAAAACATGTTCATAATTATGCAATACATGTAAAACAAATGCACAAGAAAAATTGCCTGCACAGCCGCACGTGATGAAGGTAGCTACTCAAATGGTGGAGTCCTGGGTACTGAAATCCCTGAATGTGCACTTAGGAGGTAAAAATTTTAAAAAAGAGAACAAAAAATAAAGGGTGAGCTAAATGAGTGTTATAATTTCCATTCAAACATTCATACAAACATTAAGCTCCATAAAGAACAAAATAATTTCCTTTTCTTTTCAAGCAATAACCAACGTTCTTACATAACCAATTCATATAATCAATGCACATATAAAACACAATCAAGTTTCTCTTTTCTTGTAAGGTAAACAGAGATGGAAATCAATAGTTTCACGAACTTGCTCTTTTAAAATTTTCTTTGCCATTTGGTACCATTAGGTGTAAGGCCACGAAACTGGTTCTACATTGCAACATCCCACTACCATAGGGTACATGGCTAAGCTTTTAGGAACATAATCTACAATAATGGTATGTTGGAGCGATAACAATTCTAACTTACACATGGCAGGTTTGGGTCTTGCGAGAGTGGGGTGTTACATATCATCTAACATACTCAAAAATCGTTATAACTTTCTCTTAAAACATACGCTTCATTCATTTATAAACTTACATTGTTCTTATCAATAAATATTTACAAAACCCTATACAAGTTCTAACAAAACCACAAAGAGAAACAACCATATTCCTACGAGAGTCAGCTGATAGACCTCTGTTCCATATCTCTATCCACAAAAACTTTATGTCCTGACTAAAACTTAAGTCTCCTGTCTCGTACCTGAAAAGTCACAGTGCAATTTTTGATGAGTTTTACGAACTCAATGAGTGAACCATCATTGATGAATTCACTGGATTACACAAATACAACACATATTTCACAGTTATTCATTCAAACAGATAAGCGTTTATTCAGAAACTAGTATAACAGAAGATCATTCATTTTAACTTGCATATCGTTCAAACATTGCACAGGTATTTGCATGGGACATGCATGAGACTCATATTCGTTCTTATTGTTATGACTGAGTGCCTTTCACAAACATATACAAAGTTTTGGCCCATAGGGCTTAATCGGAACAAGTTCACGGAGCATAGCTCGACGTGCAGAACATATATATCACGGAGCAAAGCTCTACGTAGAAGCGCTTCTAACTGGCATCTCAAGTCACAACACTTTTATCTGAGCATGCATTTTATGAAATGTATCAAATACTGAATATATCATATACACAATCTTATATAAATGCTCAGACGAAACAGTCATCAGACCTAAGTCTGGCATTCAACTATTGTTGAG
>JANIIA010000010.1:8772651-8789448 GCA_027478495.1 Erythroxylum alaternifolium | reverse complement strand
GAACCTCTCCAATTACCATTCTAAAACACTTAAGACACTTTTCCTATTTAGCTCTATTAATCACAATCCAAAAATCGGGAAAATGTCATGTATGCATGTACAAACATTTCATGTGCAAGAATTCACTTATTTATTATGCATGTGCATATATGAATGCATGCATATGTCACTATACACTTATACACTCCTTTCAATGGCAATAGGTGAGGGGATGTTACAAAAAATGTATATATAAGCTCATTAAAACACCAGTTATCTACATGTAGTACAATGACCATACAACTTCTTGGAACATTGAACAAAGAAGCACAGTTTCCACCATATGAACGACTACTGTGTAACCTTACTGTATGCGTTGCTAATTCTTTGGGCTTAGCAGATGGAGCCAGAACTAAGTTGTTATCACTAATGTTAAAGAAAATGAGGAGGAGAATCTCGAATATTATCTCATGTGAGGAGAATCTCGAATATTATCTCAATGTACATGGTTGAATTATTCTTTAGGAAAGGAGAATACATCATCAATTTATACAAGATCAAATTGAACTAAATATGGAAAAAAAAAGGCTATGATTGCTAAATCTAAGGTCATCAATGATATACAAAATATTTAAATATAGTACGTAGATATTATAGTAATATTCTAACATTCCCCTCTCAAGCTCAAGCATAAGTTTTGCAAGCTAGAACCAACTCATGAAATTGGCTAGGTGAGTGACCGTAAGTAAAAATATCAACAATTTGATTTGTGGAGGAAACCAAAAAGAGGCGAATGATGTCTTCATGAATATATTGACCTTTAAGATAAAAATCTATCTCAATATGCTTAGTTCATTCATGGAACACATCATTATTAGCAATTCACATAACCTTATGATTAATCACAATACAGTGGTTTAGTAAACGAATGTGAAACTCCCATTTCTTGAAGTAACTATTGTAGTTAGAGAAGTTCAAAAGCAATATCAGCAAAGACTTTATGTTTAGATTTGGTACTAAAGTGCTGCAACTTTTTGCTTGTTCCTGTACTAAGAAATCGACGAGTCATTAAGAAAGATGTAATAGCGAGTAGTAGAGCACCGATCTGTAGAATCACCTCTCCAACCTACATTAAAGTAAGTTTGCATTACAACAAAGTAGACATTTAGCTATGTTTTTTTTACGACGTTTAAAAAATCGCCAGCAAAACTTATCATATTGTGACGATTTTACAAATCATCAATAAAACTAAGCCTTTAGCGACTAACTGAAAAGGAGTCACAAAAGGACCAACATTTTGTGACGAATGACAAAAATTGTCGCCAAATGGTGAACATTTAGTGATGATTACCGAAAATCATCACAAAATGATCCACAATGGGTGACGATTTCAAATATTCATCGATAAATTAACTTCTAGTGATGCTTTTTAGAAATTGTCACCATAATTTGTTAAGCGTTTGGTGACCAATGTTCGAACTCATCACCAAAGTTTTCAAAAGTGGCGACAATTACACAAAATCATTAGTAAAAAGACTTTTGGTTATTTGCTACATTTTTGACATTATCGCTAAATGTGATCATTTGTTGATGATATTTGGAAACGTAACTAAAAGAGTAACATTTGGTGATGATGATTTCACCAAATGTTACATATTCAATGATGATTTCTAGAAATCGTCACCAAAAGGTTGACATTTTCCAAAATTGTTAAACTAACATTTTTATAATCTTTCATAGTTAAGATATGTTTTATTAGAGATTTGTTTTGATTGTTTACAATTTATTGTTGAAAAAACACACACAACATATAATTTTAAGTGTTAAACAGTAGTATTAATTAATCACTAATATTTACTAACATTGCAAAATTTAGTTATAAAAAATTTAAATAATTGTATCAATATAATAATATGATATATAAAGTAATACAAACTTTGATTTAGAAGTTTAACAATTCATACAGTCAGAAAACAAGAATAATAACAGTCCACACTTAATAGTACGGTTGTTTGACAAATTCTTACAGATACAACAATGGATCAACTTTAAAGCTGAGTACCGTTGATTGCATCGATAAATGACAATGATAAAATTATTTTTTTGGATTCCAAGGAAAATGAGAGTCGGTAAAGGTAAACGAGTCCCCGACGTCTGGATTCCCGAAAAGGGTCTTTGTATGTTCGAAGGCAACAATTGAAACAATAATAGTTCTTCCCTCATATGTAGGGCTTTTCGCACCCTCTTACAACAACGTTTCCGTAATAGTTAAATTCATTTGATTATATATATTGTGATTTTACTTAAAAAATAGTAACTTAACTCATACGTGTTCTTCACAGATAAAGCTCAATATCGTTGATATCGACAAGCCTGAGGTTTCAAACTGTGTTAGTTCACTATTGAAACAAAAGGTAAAGGATCATCAATATAGACTTCATAAATATTACCAGTCTTTTCCTTTCGATGAAGAGGCAAGGAGACATGTTCCAAAATGGGTGACTATAGAAAATTGGAGTGAAATGTGTAACTATTGGGCCTCAACGAAGGTTTAGGTTTGTTTTTCCTCTTCATATTTCCTTCCATTAATTTTGTTTATACATTTCATGACTACTTCTCTTAATTTAGAAAAAGTATGGAAAACCAAGCTCAATAGAGCAAAAATGAAGATTCCTCATAACACCGGCTCCAAATCCTTTGTCGTCATCCGACAAGAATTTGTAAGTGTAATGTTTTCAACTTATTATTCTATTTCTCAATACAATAAATTCTATTATCTTCTAATTTTTTAAATTCATATAATAGGTCAAACACAACTCCAAGGACAATAATGTGATAGGATCGCACTCTACAAGTTAACACACTACAAGGAAGGTCAAGGCTAGATGTTTAAAGAGGCATAAAATAATTATGTGAGTACAAAGAAATTAATATTGCAATTTATTTTTCTATGTAATACTAAGTAATAATTTTTTAGTTAACTCGAATTTGTATTTTAAATTGTAGGACAAGATGCAGAAGTTGTTGCAGACAACATTGTTTGAGGGGAATTACCCCAATGTTTATGACATATATAATAATGTCTGTGGTACAAGATCGGGCTATATTAAAGGTCTTGGGTATGGCCCTAAGTAAGTTGGTGCATCTTTGTCACGACCAGTATATGTCACGATGTTTCAAGAGGAGAACCAGGCACTACAGACTAAGTTACAATGTACAGAAGAGAAGTTAGATTGTAATGTAAAAGAAGTGAACAAGCTTTAAAAGATGGTTATACAATTGCTAAGCTCAAACTATGTCAGTAGTAGTGACGATGATAAGGAGTCTTAGTTTGTATATGACCTGTAATTATTTTTTTTATATAAAATGCATTCTATTTTTAATGTTTATTTTATTTTAATTTATTATTATTTAAAAAATGTCACCAACATTAATAATAAAATGTAACTAATTTATATTTCAAACCATCTTAAAAATTGTAATAAACTAAAATAAATTTGTTTTTAACAATTATAATAAAATTTAAATTTAAAATAAAATTTTTGTCAATAAAAATATCAGCTACCAAACAAAATCGTCACAAAATGTTATTACCTACATTTACAAGAATTTCTCTAAAAACTTTTACCTACAATAAGAAATTAGTAGCTAAAACTATTATGCTACAAAAACATAATCGTCACTAAAAGGTATTAGCTACCAAACAAATGGTCACAAAATATTGTTACCTATGTTTTCAAAAACATCTCTAAAAACATTTACTTACAACAAAAAATTAATGGCTAAAACTACTCTACTACAAAAAAAATCGTCTTTAAAAGTCTCAAAATCTTATGTATGACGTTCTTCTGTTCTCTTTGGTTATATGTTATATCGATGAAATTATTGTGTATCTAAAACATTTTTGTGACGATTTCAATCAGATGTTGTGGATATTGTTTTGCTACTAGGATTCAGCGATCATTAGGGCAACGATTATTTTTTATCGCAAATTAATATTTCCGGCGATGCTTTAATATTTAGCGACGTTTGATTTCGTCGCCAATAAGCTTATCTATTGTAGTGTTGTAAGTTAGGAGATTAATGTCATGAAAAATGAAGCCCATGACAAATTGTCCCTTTAACATAACAAAGGATACATAAAATATTAGCAAAACTGATGGTGTGGGGAGCTATCATTAACTGACTAACAATGTGGACCATAAAAGCTATAGTCAAGTGACAGTTTGATAGATTAGCTAGCCAACTATAAAAAGTTCCATCATTAAGAAGATTACTATTAGTAGTTAATAAATGTGCATTAGGCTTTACTATAAGATAGTGCACAGTTTTATAATCTATAAGACACGCACAAGAGATAAGAATAAAGGCATACTTAGCTTGAGATAAAAAAATATCCATATTGGTCCTTTGAAATCTCAAGTCCAAGGAAGAAACTAAGAAGCCCAAGATCTCTCATGTTAATTTGTTATCCTAGAAAGGATTTGAATTCAATGATGCCTTGCAAATCATCTCCAATAATAATCATATCATCCACATAAAAAAAGTAATGTATATAACTGAGTAATTTTCAATAAATAATGTATTATCATAAGGACTTTATTGAAAACCAAATTGAAGAATAGTGTTACTAAACTTGACAAACTATACTTAAGGTGCTTACTTAAAGACGAAAAGAGTTTTACATAGACGAGAAATCATATTAGATGGGTGGTTATATCCAATAGGAGGTTATATATATAAATTGAAATTTAGAAAGGCATTATTAACATCTATCTAAAATAACTTGCAATGTTTGACCTTAGCAATAATAATAAGAGTTTAAATAGAAGTAAGTCGAGCTACTAGGGTAAATGTCCCTTCATAATTAATGTCATTTTTTTAGTAGTCCTTTACAACAAGTTGAACATTATAACATTCTATAGATCCATCAACATAAGTTTTGATCTTACAAATCCATTTATAATTAGCCACGAGCTTGTTTAAAGGCAAATCAACAAGATCTTAGATATGTGTAATAGTGAGAGCCTCGAGTTCTTCTACCATTACTTTCTATCAAAGAGGGTTATAACTAAACTCACGATATTTGAGAGGTTCATAAATGATAATGGTAGAGTTACAAATATAATCAAGATAAAGGATAGAAGGTTGATTTACACAGGAAGAACAATAAGATTAAGGTTGAAAAGGATGAAAAGGTGAAGGAGGAGCCACAAAAGTTGAGATGTTAGGTTTCATAATTAGGCAAGATTCTTTAAGAGCAACAATAGGTTGATTCAAACTGAAGGAGCTATCATCTGTAGAGTTATCTTCACTAAATGAAGAGATATTGGGTTAATAAAAAGAGGAGTAAAAGCATTGCCAACCTAAAAAGAAGATATGGTGGAAAACCTTTTATGTTCCTAAAAGGTGGCATGATAAGAGATACAAAAACATTTGGAAAGAGGATCCCAACAACAATAGCCTTTATGGTCAATTCCTTATTTAAGAAAATAACACAATCATGCCCTTGGTTCTAGTTTGGCATACTCATGGGGCTAAAGATGAACAAAATAGGCACTGCTAAAGACTTTAAGCATATGATAATTTTAAGGACATTTGTAAATTCTATAAGGAAAGATAGGGCCAAAGGTAGGAGAGGGGACTCTATTCATTATATAAATAGTAGTAAGAGCGGCTTTTCACCAAAATATTTTAGGACAAGAGGAAGAGATCAAGAAAGCTTTAACTGTGTCTAAAATATGTGTGTTTTAAGAGCAACTTTTCACCAAAATATTTTAGGATAAGAGGAAAAGAACAAGAAGGCTTTAATTGTGTCTAAAATATATATATTTTTTCTTTCTAAAAAGCCATTTTAAGATGAATTACTATAAGAAGATTTTTAAACAACTGCTCAATTCTGTGAAAAAAACTGGGTGAGATAGGATACATTAAGTTCCTTGTCATTATTAGTACGAAGACCTTTGATTTTGCAAGAAAATTAAGTAACAATAATATTCTCAAACTTTAAATAGATACATGATAACTCAGGTTGATTTTGCATAAGGTAAATATATGCAAATCAAGAATAATCATAAACAAATGTTATAAAGTCAAGAGAACCACCCATTGTAATATTTGGGGTAGTACCCTAAACATCAAAGTAAATTAAGTCAAAAGTAGTAGAAGAAATAGAAACACTTTTAGGAAAAGGTAAGACATGGTGTTTTGAAAGATGACAAGATGCACAATTACAGTGTTATATTTAGACATGACCCAAATAACCATTAGAAATTAACGAACCCAATCTAGAACTAGAAACATGACTTAAGTGAGAATGCTAAATGCTAGAACTAATAGTTATAATAATAGCTTTAGAAGGAATATAGAGAGATTGAAGCTCAAACATTTTACTAACTTTACACTCTGTCCTAAAGATCTTGCCCATTTATGATTCCTGCACAAACCAACCATGACTCAAAAAAGTATATTAAATCCAAGTTATCATAATTGACCAATAGATAATAAATTCAATGAGGCTTTTGGAATATAGAAAACATCAAAGATAGACAATTCATGTGCAGTGATTGTTACTATGTACTGATATCACAAGTTTTCAAGGTGAAAATAGAAGAGTTAGAAGTCATATGGTTAAAATATGCATAATCAAAAAAATCATAATGAAGATGGACCTCATCTGATTAACAAGGCTTATGAGGTAGATTAATCAAATTTGGGTTAAAGTTGTTATAAGAGAATCTGAATATCCTTGAAGGAAAATTCAAAGGACGTACTTTCAAAAGACTCTTCGACTATTACAGTAGCATAAGTATGATAAGGCTGAGAGATAGTATTCTTCGAATGGTTAAACTTTAGTCGTTAACACTTAGAGATAATATGGTTATACTTTTTGTAGTAATTGTAAACATTTGAGAGGATCTAGATGAATTTTGAGTAGTAGAATTAGATGAAAAATTAGAATCAGAAGATACCTAAGCAGTTTTTCTATAATTAATTCCTTAAATCGCCATATTAAGCTTAAGTAGAGGACTACAATGAAGTAAAGAGCTTCAAAAAGAATAAAAATATAGTAGCCATTAATTTAATGCTTTATGTATAATCAAAACATTGTATGATGAAATAATTGAATAAACAAAAAATTATTCTAAAAAAGATTATTGAAAACAATTTTGACATTCCTAAATATTTGGTATTCATGATGCATTGCTAGAAACCAATCTCGAACTATGGATATAAATTGTTTAATTAGAGAATTACAGATAAATTAAAATATTTTAATTTATCCAATCTAAAAATTATTTAGGATTATAAATTGTATCCATTGCTAAAATGCATAAAGATTGGGTTAAAGAGAACAAAGATATTTTAATCAAGTTAGGTTTGATTGCAAATTTTAAGAAACTTTATAATTAAATATGAGATATTCAATAACTAAGGATTAATATGAGGTACTGAATCTTATTTTGGCATAGCTGGTATTTAGTTATAATTATTTGTAACTCTAATTAAAGTTTAGTTGAAGTTAGAATTTAATTTGAATTAAATTACTAAAATATCCTAAACTTATTATATAAATAGGCTTAAACTCAAAGAGAGTAGTTAAGAGTTCTCTTAACCTGTTCTATAGATACCATTAGAGGTCGAATACTTATGCAATAATGGTTGTTAAGATAAATCAATTTTGAAAACAGTTCAATGGATATGATAAGAAAAGAATCAAGCTTTAGAATATAGTAAGAATTAACATTCATGCTTTATTATGAATTTAATTGTTAATCATTTTATAAAATTAAAGTGATCTTATTTTTGGAAATTAAAATAAAAAATTTTCATAATTATTTTGTTATGGTCGAGATCAGATCCCATCCCAATTTCCCTACTGAATAAAGAAAGACACAATAGATCTAACCCTTTGAACAGATTTGAACTGCTACATGTGAAAGAAGTTACTACAAAATGTGAGAATCTAAGGATTGTTATGTGAGCAAACTATCAATGGCACGTTGTAACTCATTCAATTTGAAAATTACAAATGTTAATAATACCCATCTGTCGAATGCTAACTGGTTGTGGGTTACTTCCACGAGAAGCTTGTTTATTTTATTCCAAGGAGTCTTTCTTGCTTCAAATGAGTAAAAAGGAAGCCAACTTTTTCATTGGTTAGTTTGAGAGCAACATAGTAGGATGGTTATATTGGTGATATAGACATAACTTGAATTGCAACGAATTGTTATTTTGGGAGATTTTCATAATAAAATAACAACAAAAACTCTAGCAGAAAATTAAACTTGGATCCCAAAGAATTTCGGAATAGCTCTAGCACTATGATGAAGAAATTAAGGAGGAGAATCTCATATTTTATCACAATGAACATGGTTAAATTATTTCTTCCTGAAAGGAGAATACATCTTCTATTTATACATGATCAAACATAACTAAATAGAGAAGAAGGCTTTGATTGCTAAATCTAAGGTCATCAATGATATACAAAATCTTTAAATACAGTGAGAAGATATTCTAGTAATATTTTAGCATCTGAGATTCATAATGGCTTAGGTATGAGAGTTTGAAAATCAATGATTGAAGGCTATGTTTGTGAAGAACATTTCATAATCTATGGGTTCATTCAGCCAGGTTAATTGCATCATTGATGGACAGTTTATCATAAAAATTGCAAAATCGTTTTCAAGTGACAACACATGATGGTTACTGTCTCAATTTACAACATATTCTAATGGAGATATCATGTGCAAAATCATGAGCAAGGCCACTGTTTCTATTACAACATGGTTTGTTAATGGTAAACCCTTAAACTGTTTCTAAAATTGGTCCATCTTAACTATCATGGCTGCACAATTATCTGACCTTTAATGGTATCTACAAAACTTGTTGAAAGAATTTTGTAACTATTATAGAGAGGGTTAGGCAAGGAATACTAACTACCATTGAGCTTAAGCCTATTTATAATAGGTTTTTTGATAATAGAGTAATTTAATTGAAATTAAATTTTAATATTAATTAAGCTTTAATTAGAATTGCAAGTAATTTTAATTAATTACCATTTATGCCCAAATAAGGTTTAATATTTTATATTGATCCTTATTTATTAATATCTCATATTTAATCATAAAATTACTAAAACTTTGCAGTTAAGTCCAACTTGATTAAAATATCTTTTCTCTCTTCAACTCAGTTCATTGTGTGTGACCTATTAAGTTCTTAAATATGTTAGCAATAGATACAAACTAAAAACCCAAATCATATCTACGATTCGATACATTAAGCTCTATTAATTTATCTTTAACTTTATAATTGAACAAATTTTATCCACATATCAATATTGACATCTAGCGGCATATAATAACTAACTAAATATTTAAAAACATCAAAGTGGTTTTAACTAACTTTTCATGCCTGATTTTTTTGGTATAATTTAATTATTTCTTCACACAATGTTTGATTAGACATAGAGTATGGAATTAATGTCTATTTAAGTTTAATCATCTTAGTTCTCCACTATTAGTAATTGATTCAATTAATGAAAATTTGAAATTATTTTACAAAGTTTCATTTTATCTTGGCCAAGAATTTCCCGAATTAATTATAAACTAGAAAAATGAAACATTCTCCTTAATTGCTTTAGTATGATGAACCCTATATTGGTCACTCAACTACCTCCATATAGTTTATGTTATGTCTAATGTCCATCGATTGAGCTACCCTTGACTAGAATAGGAAATAAGTAGTACTAAAACATAGCAATCCTTAGCAAGATAATATTTGAGATCTCAAGTCAAAGATCACTTATATAACTATCACCATGAGAATTTCCATAGATATATAAGTAATGTTTCATATGTATTTCTCATATACGGTCAGCTTAGTTGTCTAACAAACACTTACATGTTTGTTTAAGTATCTTCATACTTTATCCTATGAGATTGACTACTTCCTTTATAACAAAAAAATATAACATGTGCTAGTCTTTTTATGTTCTGTTAATGTCCAAACTCAATAGAGCAATGAATAGGCATAATTTAGGAATAATGCATGAATGCAATATCAATTTCATATTTTTATTTCATCATAGTTTCATTTCTAGTGTATATTGATCTTATGAATTTTATCATATACATCTAAGTGTATATAAGATAAAGAATGTCTTTAAATAATTGTCACTAAACTACAACCAACCGACTGGCTGTAGGTCATAAACCAATAATATCCCATTTACACTAAGCCCATTGTTTAAGTATCTTATACCATATCACCATCTGATGACTAAACTACTGTTAGGACAATGGTGTAATAAGAAAATTCGATAAGAATCTCTATTGTGAACACTTGCTTAAATCTTATAACTTTCATCTTAATTATCATCATAATTAAGAGAAACTACCTACACATATACTTGGATCTTTGATGAGACCTTATCACCTTGTTTATGCCTAATGGCTCTATGATCTCCATTACATTACTATTTTGAACAATGGAAGGAACTATATCAAGTTCATTAAAGAACTTCTTGATCTAGTTAATCATTTCCAAGGAATGATAAATGTATTATGGCTTAATTAGCAATCATTACTACATTAAAACCTTTCCCATCTCAAAATAATATTGTTTTAAGTAAAATATATCTTAATTAAGATTTGCTTTTAAAATTAATATCCTTATAAACTTAAACTTAAATAAAAACTCATATATAGAATAATGGATATCATTAATATTTTATAAGTATATTAAATACCTTTAGTATATTATCTATATACTTAGATCAAAATAGGTAAACAACTTCCAATCTATCTATATATATCGAATTCTCATAAATAAGTTTTTGCCTTTTCATATTCAGTATGAATTGTGTTTGGACAATTATATTTTCAATAATTGAAAAAAATTGTTATTGTTTTATCTGTGAGTAATATATCTCTATACACTCCTACTAAAGATGACAATCATACTTTCACTAATCTTCTTATATACATTATAAATTCATAATCATCTTCAAAATAAACTCCTTGAATTCATTATGAAAATGAATCTTTCAACGTCTCACAGCCTTTCAACTATACATTTAATATAATAACAAAGGAATTAGTTCTAATTAGATGTATTGTTACGAGATTTGAATTTTTTAAATTTCATCATACTCCCACTACTTATCTTGAGAACCATTCTCCTATAAGTATACATTGAAAAAAAATAATTTTTTCAATATATCGATAAGATTATATCCAACTATTTAGATATCTCATAACCTTTATTGTCTAATTTAGTTTGAAACTTAGTTGATAGGATATACTTCAACTCACCATCACATCTTTAAATCATTAAATTTAACTCTTTTAAATTCTTAACATTCAATATCTAATATGAAATCTTACTAATTGATTATATTGGAACTGCTAAAGATAAGATTTAGTAGTAGGCTTCGCTATAAAAAAAATAAATAGTGCATCATACAATATCTTATATTGTATTTTCCCCTTACATAATTCCATACTCTTGTAGAGTTTAATTGTTGAGGTATTCATTAAAGAATCTTATTCATTATAGATAACTTATTGAAGTGATTCAACAATCTTATTGCTTAATTTCTACTTATATTTAAACAATTTTATCTTTCTAAAATTTTAAATCAATATTTCATTTAATAACTATAACTATATCATATAAAATCATTAGGAGTATAATGAAATAACACAATCATTCCTTTATGAATTGTTACTACATCGAATACATCCTATTTATAAGATTTAAAATTTTATTTTCATAATCATCCTTTGATCAAAGGTTGATTTGGTTATTCTTCTCAAAAAGTTTCACCCAAATGATAAGAAGAAGGATATAAATACCCTAGTATATAACTTTGTGATTCTTATTACGTTGATGTAACTAATATGAAATAAGAGGATAGTCTCAATTATCCAACTTTGTATTCTTACCACTTATTTTAAGTATTAGTCTCTTTTGATCCAATACATACACATTATTTGTATAAATCTGGGTCAACCACTTTTACTCAACATCATATTTCTTATCATACCTTGAACATTATAATATTATTGAATCTAAATTTAATATCAAATACTCAAAAGCATGAACTAGAAATACATACAATCTTTATGATATCACATCAAACAAGAAAAGCCCTACAATCATTTTCTTCTTATAAAAACTATTATCATATTATAGTAAAGCCTTTAATTTATAATTAAGTTTATGCTTTTAGTAAGCTAAATTAACTGAAAATTTTCCATCAAGGCACTATACCTTTCAGCTCTATTCTATGCAACCTCTTACATTTTGCTATCATGATGTTGACATACATCTTATATGTTGTCATCAAAGTTTAAAAGATATTATTCAACTTAAGATGTTCTTACATTTTATTGGCTATAAGATATTGATATATCTCTAAAGCTTTATTACCGAAACCTTAATAGGTATTAATAGCAAAATTGCATAATCGACATTTAACTTTTCTACTGAACTTTGAGAAATTTTCTTAAACATAATTTATGTCCAAGAAATTTGGTTCACTAACTTAGTTTGAACTATACTAAACAATGTAAATTTCACATAGACAAAAATATAAATGTAAAAAAAGTAAGTAACTGATTATACGCCATAATAACCAAAAAGATTAGGACTTCAACCATATATTTGATTGCTCCTATTCCTTTATTATAAACAATAGCCCTCACAACTATCTGGAATGATTAATCTTTTTAACGGACTAGGATCCCATTAAAACTTATTTGATCTTGATTTTGCTCAACAAACCAACTAAACTTAAATTAGGTAGATAACAATTTTATCTATCACATCTCATATGACTCCTAGATCTATTAGGTGAAAACTTTTGCTAAAACATATCTTATATGTTATTCCTAACCCTACATTTAAATTTATGTGATCATGAGTTTACTGATCCAAATCACACAAATTTAGTTAAGTAGGACTCATTGTTATAAGACTAAACATATTCGGGATAAAATGACCATAAGTTTGCTTAAAAAGCTTAAGAATAAACAACAAAAGGCAAAAATCACATTCTTCATGTGTAATTAATATTTAACTATGGATTTAATTTCAAATATTCTCATCAAACAAAAAAATTAAATGGAATAATATCATATATATAAACATACAATTTGACATCCATCCATTATATATATCAAAAATATAAATAAAGTATACAACTTATGCACTCACAATCAAATTATATGCATAAAATATCAAGCTTTGTTTGATTATAGTTATTGATCTTCATAATCTAAAATAATATTTTTCATCTCTTTTAAAAAAAATTAAATTCAATAATTTATGTATAAATTAAATTTGTATTCCAAATAGAAATTTAATTTGATTTAGAAACAACTTTCAAATCCAATTAGATATTATTTCCAATTATCTTGTCTCCTTTAATAAAATTTAATTAAGAACAATTTCTAATAAATTATACTTCTTACTCATTATAACTTAGAAAAAGTTCTTTTTCAAAATTTAACAAATAAGAAATTTTTATCCAAATAGAAAACTATTTCTAATCTGATTAGAAATTGTTTTTCCTTAATTAGAAAACCTAAAACACTTTTAAATTTTGTTAAAAAGTCGTTTACATTTTTTATTTTGAGATCGTTTTCTTAATTAATTAGAAAAACTTTCGTTAACAAAATAGAAAAATATTTTCAAGATTATTAAACAAATCTATTTTTCTTAATTAATAAATGAACACACTTTTCAAATTTTAAAAAATACATTTTCTGATAAATCAAGAAACTTTTTATTCATATATAAAGAAACAAATTCTAAATAAATAGAATACTAATTCTCTAAACAAATAAAATCATTAAATTTAATTTATCTCAATTAAATTGAAATAAATAAATTTGATTAAAAAATACCTTTCTTAATTATTTAAGAAAAAACTTTTTATAATTTTAAATAGTATAATGAATTAATTTCAATGTAATTAAATATAATTGATTTTGATTTTAGAAAAATTATTATAAAATTTAATTAGGAATTGATATAATTATTAAATAAATAAAAATAATTAAGTTATTTTTTAATTATTTTTAATTAAAAACATTTTAAATTATGTTTGATTATAGGTTATTTTAGAATTGAATTACACCTAATCAAATAACCAATCAAGCCCAAATTTAGCCTTAGAATACATTATTCAAATGCCCAAACACTCCATATTTAAGGCCTAAGATACCCTTATCCTTGTTGCCAAACATTAATCACTACAAGAAAATATGAAAATCTGCAACATTTTATTGATAAAACATCGCGGATTGTGAAGACTTTTTATGACGTTTAAAAAACATCACGAAAAGTTCAAATTTTCTACGACGTTTTATGAAAACGTCGCAAACTTATAACACTTTTTGTAACATTTTATCAATAAAACGTCACAAAATAAGAATCTTGACTTTTTGTTGAATAAAATGTCGCAAAAGACGTTTGCCTTTTGTTTAATTAAACATTTTGATTCTCGCGCGTTTCTTCTCTGATTTCTTCACTCTCAAAGGTTCCACATTTTCTACTCCCTTCTAAAGTTTTGCTCTCTCCTCTGGCTGTCTCTCCTTCTCCACCGTTTGCTTCTTTCCTTTAAAAGTAACATTTTAATTTCTTCTCGCGTGTTTTTGCCCACCATTTTGCTGATTTCTTCTCTGACGTTTCTTCTTCTCTGGTTTCTTCTCTCTGCCTTCTTCCCACCCAAAATTGGTTTCTTCTCTCTGCAGAAAGCGAAACAATGCAAGGTTTATGATAGTTATCTGATTTTATGATAGTTATCTTAATTATCTTATTCTTCGATTCAGGTTAGTTCTTTACTTCATTCTTTGTTCATTTGGATTCTAAGTCTCTTACTGCTTCTAATTTGCATCTTTATTTATTACGAACACAAATCTATTGATTGTTAAGATTCATTTGTGTTAATTGAATGAATTACTATGGTTATTTCTGGGTGTATAATTCTTGTTCTACATCAACTTATTCAGCGCAAAGAAAGATGATAGAGGAAGGAAGGAAGATGGATGGTGTCTTTGTTGGGATATTTGTTTTAGCAAATCTTCCATTCCTTCTAGCTTTTCAATCTACGATGCCAGCTTTTCTTTGATCTACTCACCTCCCCGAAATCAGTACGCTAAACTACACACATTCTTAATTTTATTCTCTTTTATTTTCTATTTTGCTGCCCTTTTCTAATTCTTGTGGTAATCTTTGATATTATCATGTTCAAAGCTAATGCCATGATAAAATTTTAAATCTAATACACCAATGAAACATATTTGTTTATCAAAACTAAAGCCATTATTGAGCTGCTTTGACTTCAGTACTAGCATTATCTGGTAAATTTCATGTGGATTTAAATTATTGCATTGTTTAATGAGTAGGAAGTACAGCCAAAAATCATCAGGATGTATCCACCCCCCCGCCCCATCCTCCTATTTCCTCTATAGAAGAATACTGTAAAGTCTTTAAAGGGCTTGACCACTGCTACCACAGTGGCATTTGTCTTCGCTATAATTTTCGTACTATAGCTAATCAAGTGGTGGTTATGAATAGATAATCGGGGTATAAATGTTATCATAATATTTTGTCTCATAACTGCTACAGTTTTTCATTTAGATCAGCATAAATGAATGGTATAATTTTTGACCCCTTTTGTTTTAACCTTCACTTTTGCATTGGTGTAGTTAATACATGAGAGGGAATAAAAAATGGGCAGATATATTCTGTTTTCTGAATTCATTTCATTGATTGCTTGACATTTCTTATTTGTAGCTACGTTCATCAGACCTTTTTGCAAACAAGAATGCAGATTCCGCTCTTATTAACTTACTCAAGGTAACTAGAGTATGTGCTATTATTGGGCTTTCACACATCTGTTTAGACAGTAATTACATCCTAATTTGCATTCTTATAGATGGTTTTTTGTGCTCTGGTTAGGCCTCATTTAAAAGATCTAATTTCTCTATAGCATTCCCTTATGTTGCCGCATCTGAGGATGAGAGAGTGGAGAGTTCATTATTTGTAGGGTTTGCTGAAACTTGTGGGTAGGAGTTGGTGGTTGGTAACATTGCTTTCTCAGATTCATGCTCTGTAGATAGTGAAAACTTTAAAAAACTTGCAGACCTGGATGCAGTTCATCTAAGTTAACTTGACATATTAATAAATGATTGCTAGAATTTTTTTCGTGTCAACTGCCTTACAATCTTTTATTTATAAAAAAGAGGAGTATCTGACTTCTAAGAGGAGAAAGATGTCAAATGGGCCAGCTGATCTCATTGTCTTCTGCCACGGAGGATCAGAGTACTGGAAAGGATATGACCAGACAGAGTGAACGTGTGTTAAAGTTATTTGTTGTTTTGTATCAAAAATCTTCTTTTTTTCCTGGCTTCTTTGTCTAGGAGATTCATGCTGATATTTGTTGTACTAAATTTAAAGGTGAAGTTTTCTTTGAGCTTATCAGTTCTGTGGAGATGTCCCATGTAAAATCTTCAGTGCTCTATATATTCAGATCCCTTTCAATCAATCAGTTATCCTTCTTTTCGAGAACTAGGAAGGTTTCTCATCGAAGATTCTAGAGGAAATGGATCACTCAATTCTACCGTCTGTGACGAAGTTTGCCTGATCAAGTCATCGCTGCTTGAAGGGGTTTTAGTCATAAATATTTATTTAACCTTCCATTTGCATCTGGCTGTGTGTTTAGCAGTGGACCTTGTATCTAACTAGGCAGATAATTCTCATATGATCTTTTCATCTGTGATAGGTTAGTTCTTTGTTCATGCATAT
>JANIIA010000010.1:8751254-8765507 GCA_027478495.1 Erythroxylum alaternifolium | reverse complement strand
ATTATTAAAATTAATGATATACTAAAAAAATTGAAGAATTAAATAAATAAAATTCATAAATAATATTGAATAGTTATTAAACAAATAAGATTTTAAAATTTTTATTTAAAAAAATTATTAAAATTGAAAAATTATTAAATTAAAATTATTTTCGAAAAAAATAATAATTAAAAGAAAATAATTCTATTTGCCATATTTTTGTAAATTAAAATTATTTTCGAAAAAACGTAATGTGACTTTCTGCGAAGTTTTTGAAAACGTGGCGGAATGTGACTTTCCTCGACAGTTCTGAAAAATGTCGTGGAAAGGGACTTTTCGTTACATTTTTTAGAAACGTCACGGAAAGATCAATCTTTCATTGACATATTTTAAAACGTCACATAATGTCAGTATTTTTTATGATATTTTTTGAAAAACGTAGCAGAAATCTTTTACCTACACCACATTCTGCGACGTTTTTTGTGACATTTTTTAAAATGTCGCAAATTGTATTCTGTGACATTTTTTGAGATTCTGTGACGTTTTTTTAAACATCGCAAATTGAGTTGTTTTCTTGCATTTGATTCTTTTTATAGGTTAACAAATCCTTATTTCCTAATCTTGAATAACTATAAACCTAAGGCCGAACACATCCCTTCTTCATAAGGAAACCCTAGTTTCACAGGACATGACACAAAACCTAGTACCTCTTTTTTGTGCTGCTGCTAGCCTTGCGCTGTCATTTGCCCGTGCTGCTGTCCTCATCGCTGCATCTATTGTATGCACAATCGTCGCCTCCTGGAGGTTCTGTCGCACCAATAGCTGCTGCCCAATCGTCTCCATGTGTCTGGTTCCTGTCCTCACAGTCCATTCAGTTGCTGACTCTCGTGAGGCCACTGCAGTCGCCTCCATGCATCCCTAGTTAAGGAGTTGCTAGTTGGCCACGTCTGCAAGCCTCTAGCGCCAACAGCTGTCGCCAACTACTAACAACCATGCTGTTCGACGACCAACAACCATTGTTGACGTCTACAGTGTCACGCCACCAACTAAGGCAGCTTCTTCCCATCGGCAAAAGATACTCACCGCTTCTAAGGTTGCAGCCTCCATCAAAACCCAAAAGCATATGTCGATGGTAGGTATCTCACGGGAAAGCTACCAACATAATACGCTGGCGGTATCTCAGGTCATCATCAATGTGTCTAGGTTACCAGATTCCAGTCTTTTTTCTAGGTTTCTGATGATTAGGGCTTTTAGATTTGTAAGGTATACATAATTCTGTACTTTTTCAGACCAGAACAATTCTAAACATTAACCTTTAATTTTCCAGATTTTTGGATTCCAAAAATTACAAAGGTTTTTAGAATATTCACTCTAAACTTTTTAGATTGTAAGAACATTTAGTCGTGCAATAATTGCAATTTCAACTCCAAAATTAATTATTAATGGTCAAACATATTTTAATTAAATTATGGAATTAAAGTTGACTATGATACCATTCCTATAAAATTAGGATGAGATTCAATCTCATGCATAACAGAATAATTATTATTCTTTTTTTGTATTTTGATTCCCAAAACCTAAGATCACTTTAAATTCTATAAAATGATTAACACCTAAATAATAATAAAACAAGAATCATAATTTATATCTTATTTCGAAACTTAATCATATTATTAACATATCACTCTAACTGCTTTTGAAAATGGTCTATCTTAACTACTGTAGTAATATAAGTATAAACTACGTAACTATTGTAGAGAGGGTTAAACAATGAGTACTAGCTCGAGTTGTTTTGGAAATTATTATAATTTATTTTAAATTAAATTTTAATTTTATTTAAACTTTAATTAGAGTAAATTAATTTTTAATGTCATTTAAACTTTAATTAGATTTAGAAATAATTCTAATTATATATTAGTTATGTCTAAATAAGATCCAATATTCCATATTAATCATTATTTATTAATATTCTATATTTAATTATAAAGTTGCTCAAGCTTTACAATTAGGTTCAACTTGATAAAAGTAACTTTCCTTCAACATGTTCTATATGTCTAACATATTAGGTTCCTAAATATGTCAGCATTAGATACAAATTATAACTCTAAAGCATATTTAGGATTAGCTCAATTAAACTCATTAATTTATCTTTAATTATCTAATTAAATAATTTATATCCTCATATCAAGATTAGCGACTGTTAGGCTTATTAATGGTTTTGATGATGAGCATATAAAAAATTCAAATTGAATTTATTTCCTTATATTATTAACAGTCTAATTTTTTAAATGGAAATAAAATCATAGGTTAAACGTTTTCCTTTTTGAATGATCTTTCTTTATAAACTTGCCTAATTTATCCTATAGCAGACTTCTGTCATTTAACAAACTTCTATCGTATAACAGGCCCATCTTGCTTTGTAGGCTCTTAGTGTTGTTTTAAACTTCGAAAGGCCCCTGTCTTTTTATTCGAATTAAAAATATCTCTTACGTGCGTTTAGAATGATGAATCCATATCCAATAATTACCGATTAAGCCACTCTTGACTAGAATATGTCATAAGTAGTATCAAAACATAGCAATCACTATACAAGATAACTTTAAAGAGCTCAATTCAAAGGTTCACTTATACAATCATCACAATAAGATTTTTCATAAACATATAAGTAATGTTTCAAATAGATTTCTAATATAGAGGTCAGTTTAGCAACTTGTTCTCTAACAAGCATCCACAAATTTGCTTAGGTATCTCTATACTTTAGCTTATAAGATCGACTACTTCCTTCATAAAAAAAGCATAACTTGTGCTAGTCTTTTTACGTTCTATTAATGTCCAGTCTTAAAAAAGTGACTAGGAACAATTTAGGGATAGTACATAATTATAATATGAATCTTATAATCATATACAGCTATATGTGTATAAGATAAAAATTGGCTTTAAATAATTGTCACTAAGCCATAATCAACCAACTGGCTATAGGTTATAAACCAATCGATAGAACAACATATCTGCTTTTACTTTAAGAGAAGTGTTTAACACTACCCTTAGTAGATAATGGCTTCAATGCATGGATTATC
Organism: Erythroxylum alaternifolium; assembly: GCA_027478495.1. Taxonomy (NCBI): domain Eukaryota; kingdom Viridiplantae; phylum Streptophyta; class Magnoliopsida; order Malpighiales; family Erythroxylaceae; genus Erythroxylum; species Erythroxylum alaternifolium. The sequence continues at coordinate 8,762,451 of JANIIA010000010.1, read as the reverse complement.
ATTATTCGTGGAACCAAATATAGTCGAGGTCATATATAACTCAGTATAGACAAATCGATTGTTCCTTTTTCTCAATTCAAGTATGTAGCTTCTCTTTACCATTTTAACATTTATATCACTTTATTTAGAATTGGTTTTCTTAGGTCCTACTGCCTATGATCATCCTGCTACATTTGAATTTGTATATGATCAAACAAGATAGAAGTTGCATTATGTTGGATATTAGAAGTTGCATTATGTTTCCAAAAACATAGCCAAATATTTTTAGATACGTTTCTAGAAACGTAGATAAAAGTTTTTAACTACGTTTTGTAAAATACAGTTAAATTTTTTATCTACATTTTAAGGAAATGTTATAACATGTTGGAATAAATTATTTGTTATATTTTTAATCCATATTATTGTACATAATGTTTCAATATATTTTTCTTGTTAATTTATTATAAAAAATCTTGTATTACTTACCATATATCACTATATTATATTACTTACCATATTTCATTATTTATTGTTTTTTTGTTAGAATCATATATCATTTTATTATAAACTTCATGTTAAAAATATTTGAAAATTTTGTGACACTATATAAAATTGTCAAATCATATAATTTAAAAGAGAAAAAAATTAAAAATATGAATCTATGTTAATTAGTTTTGAGTTTATAGTTTCATAAATTATTGAAACAATTTAACATTGTTGTTAGCTAAATTTATTTTTATACTTACAATCATTGTCAATAATATTAAATTTAATTTTTATCAATATAGTGTTCAGTCATAAAATGATCAAGTCAAAATTAGTGAATTCATAATTATAAAACAGTGAGTTGTTTGGTTACTTAAGCATTTTGCGATTATGTAAAAAATTGTCATCAAAAGTCATACAATTGGAAACGATTTATAAAATTGTCGCGAAAGGATAAGCCTTTTGCGACAATATTAATAAACCATCGTGAAATATAAGCCTTTTGTGATAATTATGGAAAAGCGTCATCAAAGGCTAATCTTTTGGCGATGATGACACTTAATCATTGCTAAAAACTTATTTTTTAACAACAATTTTAGAAAATGTCACAAAAAGGTCAGTCTTTGGCGGCGATTTCAAAAATCGTCACCAAGGTCTTACTTGCTATGGTTTTAGAGTCTGTCACCAAAATAACATAATTAAAGGACTAACTTGTTGTAGTGAGATTATAGAAGTAAAGAAAGAGAAAAATACCACTACTTATGCCAAATTAATTGTTAAGAAATTCTTAAACTGTATAACCTTTTTGCAAATCGTATGATTTCTTTACAAAAAGAAAATTCATATGATAGAACAAGAGAAAGAGGCCAATGAGATTTGTTTGGTATAAAAACGATTGTGATGATGTGGATAATTATGTGGTGAAGTACACAATGTTATCTAAAGAAAAAAGGATAATATTTAAAGCATCAATTATTTTGAATTAAGTGTAGTATCACTAATTGTTTGTTTAATATGATTATCGGGAGTAATATTTTGTGATAATACTAATAAAAAAGATATTGGAAACAATTTAGTTTCAAACACTTAAGCATGCAATTGCTTAGATTAAGGCGACAAAAAGGATTCAGTTAACAAAAAATACAAGTACTCTTTTTCTATTAGGCTATTAGCAAGTACAAAGATGAAGTATTTTCTTGATATTATGGATTTTGATTATGATTTTGTAGACTTTAATAGTTGGACATTGCAGCACACAAAAATACTTACATATTAGAGAACGACCACATAAAGCTCGTTTTATTATAATTAAATATAGTTTTAACCTTAACAATATTACAAATTTTTGTTTTTCTTTGAGCTTATGTCTCATCATTCTGAAGCTTGTTTATTAATCTTAAAATATAGTTTTGTGCTACCTTTTGTTTTCATGTTAATACAATCAGTCAAATAGAATCCGGGCATCTGTAAGCCGGCCAGAATATTGAAATCTCCTGACAAAGATGAAGTCCTTGAGAAACTTTGTGAGGATACAGTGATCGAATCCCATTTGAGACTTACGATAGTCTGGTACATTAACATCATTGCACTTGAAAGATATCTCAAATTATTTGGTTCAATATCTCTTCTCATTTCCGTTGTCCTGCTGTACACCACTAGCATTTCGCTCAACTGGAAAATTGTTAGGAGATAAACTAGTGGATTTGACCAATGATTTTGCGTTTGATCAGTTATGGAGAAGGTTAAAAAAATCATCATTGTAAGGATTCAAATTGTAGAAGCTTATTTGTAGATGTTCTCAGGAAAGGGCGATAGCCTTCCCCTTCCATGAACTCTCTTTCTCCCTTTGTTTGTGTATGAACGTTTGATTGTAAAATCCCTTAAACATATCAGGAAAAAAAAAAAAGATTTTATAAGTCAATACATGACTATTAATTTAAACTAATCAAGTCAATTCACTCCAGTTAGGTTACCGCAAAGCGTGCGATGGTGGTATTGCTAGTTTGTCATTAGTATGAATGCCCTTTTATCACTATCTGCAAATGCTTTTCTGCTGACCATTAAAACACATTCATTTAATTTGAATTCATATTGAGGAATAGGACTTTCCGATGAATGACAGATTAATTGGTTTTTCAAGGTCACTACATTACTCAATATGAGGATATGGGGAAAATACCTTCTTTAGGAAAGAAGCGTAGCATCAACGAAGTCTTGATTACTTTGTCTTGGTGCGGACTAACAAGATGCATTATTTTAATGGTCAATGTATCAGTTTGGACATAAAGTTGACGACTATTTTCTACTCCATACTATTCTCTTCGATTTTGCATTTGGGTTATGGAATCCCTATAAGAGTCCAGGGCGTTAGCGAATCGCTATTGTGGTCGGTGAGCATTCAAATTCTAATGGATTGTAGTTTAACAACTTCAGTTCTGATAATCTTATCCTGCTTGTGGGCTGCTATGGCAGGAAGAACAAAACTATATCAAAGTAAAGGTCAAGATGACATGTTTGAGCCGTCCCCAATTGGTTCTTACAGCCTTTGCAAAGCAATGGTGGAACCACAAGGCTATGCTTGCCAAGAACACACAGTACTGAACCCTATGTTCTACTTTATGCATGCTTTATGGCTCACTTGTGGATAATGGTTACAGCTCTTTCCACACTTTTGATGAGTTTCAGGTAACAACGCAGGATGGTTATGTTCTAGGAATCCAACGAATGCAGATTGCACGGTCAGGAAAGAAGGCAAACAAGCCACCAGTTCTACTTCAACATGGGATATTCATTGTTAGTAGCATTTCAACTAACTTTATCGTTATAAAGATGAACTGAAATAACCTATTTGAAAATGATCCCCTTATCAGAACTCCAAATGTAACATGTAATGTCAGGATGGTGGAACATGGTTGCTAAATTCTCCTGACCAATCTCTAGCATTTATATTGGTGGATAATGGTTATGATGTTTGGATTGCCAACACTCGCGGGACGATCTGCAGCATGGCACACAAATCACTTAGCCCTGATGATTCTGTAACTTCGATGTCAAATAATTTTCCTTCCTGCATTATTCCTGGAAATTTCTGGTACCAACTTCATCTTTCTTTACTCGACAGGCGTATTGGGAATGGTCATGGGATGAGTTGGTTGCTTTTGATCTTCCTGCTACAGTCCAATATGTGCATGATCAAACAGCACAAAAGCTTCACTATGTTGGACATTCCCTGGTAGTGGTTCAATCTCTGGATATCACCTCTTGATAATTATTGAAAATGAAAAACTGATTACTTGGGATTTCAGGGAACTTTAATCGCTTTAGCTGCCGTTTCACGGGGACAGCTGTGGCATATGTTACGATCAGCTGCTTTGCTTTGCCCAATTGCCCATCTCAATCAGATTAGATCTCCGCTTATAAAAGTCGCAGCTAACATGCTGTTAGCAACTGTATGACAAGTGATCTATTTTTGTGAAGGAGCATCCATTTTAATATATTTTTAATTGTCTTTACAAACTGATGTTGAATTTTCGTGTACTTGGCAGGATTTATATTGGCTGGGCCTCCGAGAATTCGTCCCCGGAGAGTGAGAAAACAAAATAAAGCAAAATTTCTTACACTTCTTATGGACAACCCAATACCTTTTGCATACTTACTCGACTTTTCAAATGAACAGGCAGGCTGTAACAAAGCTGATCGAGGATGCCTGCAAAACAACCGGGGCTGATTGTTCCTTCTTAATGCCTGCTTTTACTGGTACTTGATTATGTCATTGTCGCTTCATGATGAAAATATCTTTATCCTTCGATCATTCATCAAATTGTCATGGCTGTTCATTACTACAGGCCCAACTTGCTGTGTTAATAATTCCAAGATAGATGCTTTTCTTAATAATGAACCTCAGCCAACATCCACAAAGAATGTAATCCACTTGTGTCAGAGTAAGTGTCTTCATTCCTGGTTCTTTAACTCTTGTAGTGCATGACAAATGGAATTTCTTAGCCATTACCAACACAATCTGCTGGCTACCATCAAAAATTATTTGTTCTTTCTGTCAAGTTATTGGTGATCATATGTCAATTATTCCAAAAAATATTTTTAAAAAATGACACATCAATTTTGCTTTAGTAGAATCAATGTGAGCTTTTCTCATCATAATGCTCATATTGTGGATTTGTCAATAGTGATTAAAACAGGAGACATAAGCATGTACGATTATGGTAATAAAGATGACAACATGAACCATTACCAGCAGCCAACTCCTCCTATCTACTACATGACAAATGTCCCAAAAGATCTTCCTCTTTATCTTGCCTATGGAGGGCAGGACACGTTGGCCGACGTAAACGACGTGCAGGTTCTACTGGGCAACCTTAACGATCATGACAAAGACAAGCTGGTGATACAATATGTAGAAGAATATGCTCATGTTGATTTTGTTTTTGGCGTGAACGCCAACCAACTTGTCTACAATCCAATGATGGCATTCTTCAGGCTCAACTGACTGCTAGTTACTCAGTTTTCTAATCGTAGCACATTCTGTATCTGATCCGATTGCCTTGTACTGTTTGTTCAGACTTGGACTTATATCGGTCCAACCACAATAGTAGATCAATTCCCATATGTACAAACTATCATCCATGATCTAGAACAACTTTCTATTGTCCTTCTATACGTCCTTAAGCTATTGGATTAGTTTGATTATATGTTGACTAGTGATATCAATCAGGTCCACGGTCGACTTGGCCAGACCAGAAATCAATGGATGTAATATGAGTTAATTGAGTTTCATTCTGGATTTAGACCCGAAAGGCTCAACTAATCCGAATCTGATATTTTCAATACTCAAATCCCAATTAAGTTTCGGCTTTTTATTTCGTATGTTAACAAACCAAGCATAAGAACTTGTAGCATAGTCGTCCTATCCATGCCTTTTAATTTTCTCTTTTACTTATCCATGTGGCTGGATTTCGACATATTTGATATAGTAAATCGGAAAAAGTTAGGGAATTATCATTTTAGTGGTTTTTATTACCATCATAATTAATATTGAATAAATTAATTATTGTTAGTTTATATTAATTCCAGTCAATCAGTTGGTTGCAATTTTATGTAAGATATTTCATTTTAATTAATTAATACATTCTTAATCTTTATGTATTATGTTAATTACTTTTGAAGTTTTAATATTAAATGTAAGTCCCTAAAATAATTATTATGAAATTGAAATTATAATGAGATCAAAATTATGAGATTGAATTTACATTTATGTATTTCTTCTAAATAGTTCCTAGTTGTAGTTTCATTAAAACAGGATATTGATGAAATGGTAAAATTAGCATACGTTATGTTTCTTTTTTTATAAAAAAGCAATTGATCTCATAAATTAAAATATGGAGATACTTAAATAAACGTGTAGGTGCTTATTAGAGAATAAATTCTCATAAATGACCCGATGATAAGGATCCTAAATTGAATATTACTAATGTGTCAGTGGATTTTCTCAATATAACGGTTGTACAATTAATTCTTAGACTTGAAATTGCCAATGTATTTCATGTGAGAATTATTATGTTTTGATGCTACCTATGATCTATCATATTTAGGGTAACTCAGTCTGTAGTACTTGGATATAGTATGAATCATATCGATATAGTTGAGTAAATCAACAAAGAATTCATAACTCTAAAGTAACTAGAGAGAATGTTTTACTGTTCTTAATTAGTAGTAATGAATTCTATGGCTAGAGTGAATTGATATTTTGAAAAAGTTTTTTCAAAATTAAATTATAAATCAATTACTAATTAGAAAGGATGCATATGATTAGATTCAAAAGAGTAAGACATTATATCTATAATTTGTCCAATTGGAACATTAAATGACAAAAGGATTAAATTATACATCATAACTATGTCTACATAAATTAAGTAAAACCACATTGACATTCTCAATATTTGAGTGGTCATAATATATTGCTAGATGTCAATCTTTATCTATGATTATAAATTGTTTAGTTTGAGAATTAAACATAAATTAAAAAGAGTTTTTAATTAACTAATTCTAATTGTTAATTCTAATTATAATTTATAATCATTTCCAAAATATTAGGAACCTAATGAGTCACACATAAAAAGTAGTGAAAAAAATCAATTTCTATTAAGTTTTACTTAATTGTGAAATTTGATAAACTTTAGAGATCAAATATGAGATATTTGTTTTCATTAAAATTAAATTAAATTATAATTAGAGTTTGATTTTAATTATAATTGAAATATTTAATTTTAATAAAAATTTAAATATAAATCTTTTTCTATTTATAGGAAAGCGTAAGGGATCTAGCACTCTTGCTAATTTCCTTTTAAAGAGCTTAGTGTAACACACTATCTTCATAGAGCATAATCCCGAAAATCCTGAGGACATTCAAGAACAAACCCTATGAAAGCGGCATTTTAGAGCAATCTCATTCACTTATATGGCATCATACATATAAAGCAATATTCAAAAGCTCAATTTCTCATTTCATTCATAAAACATAGTTTACATTGTAGCATTTTACTACAAAATTCATATATACAATATCAAAAAATATAAGTGTACTACATTTTTACAACATTCTACATGAATGAGGAACTATACAAAAATATTCTATCTAAACTCCTCAATATCAATTGACCGACCTTTGAGCTATTTTTGACTTCCAAAATGGACAAAACTAGACTTCTGCTAGTTTTCCTTAGGAACTATATCTCTCTCAAACTTGAAAATCAACATTTGCAAAAACTTCTCCTCTTATTTGCCCGAATCTAGAAAATCCAACATTGGTGTGAACTCTTCCTAATTGTGAATGAAAAGCCTTAAATCTCTACCTCTCCCAAGACTCTAAACATGTGTTTTTAATTGAGACAAGTCTCTACCGAAGCTTTCTCATCCATAGGGGTTTATTTATGTTATCAATATTGTCCTTTTGATTACTTTGCAAGTTGTAACTTACTTATAGGCTACAAGACAGATGTTGAGCGAAAAAGGTAGAACTAAGTTGCTTATAATTGATCTTGACTGAGTTTCTAATAATAGAATGTCGACCGATGTTAAAAGAACCGCTGCATGAGATGCAACCGATGGAATATTAAATTGATGTTATTGCCTTTTATTTCTAGATAGTTGAATTCTGCAATTAGGTTAGTTCCTTTCCAAATAAAATGGAGAAGGCATAGGACTTCTCCATTAATTAGATGATTGAGGAAGTAAGCAACGAGAGGTGAAAGGGCCATAAAGAATTAAGAAGTGACTTCGGAAAGTGAAGAAGAATAAAATAAAAAAATTTGGTGTACAATTGCAGGCCACGATGTAAAAAGGGGACACTTGATTTTTAAGTCAAATTTTACCATTTTAACTTCCAATCACCAATTTATTAAGTTCTAACTTCATTTTTTCACTCACTTTCATTTTTTCTTTATCTCTCTAAATTTGAAACCTCCAAACACTCTCACTTCTCTCTACCCAAATTTCAAACTTTCAAATTTCTTCCAACTTCTATCGACTCGCAAGCCAATATGCCACACATCAAGCAAATAGAAAGGCGCGATTAATTACCAAGACGGAACCAATTCTTAGGAAGAGGGAGAAGGAACAAAGTAGCGGACTTCGTAGCACCTTTCTCGATCTACACATAGGAGGAAGGTAATCGTTTTGAATCCCTCAATGTTAAACAAATTGCAGTCCCTAAATATTTTGATTTTGATACACTTGATAGGCTAGAACTATGCGATAGGGTAGATAACTTAGAAAAAAGAATTCAGTGGGCAAAATTCATACACTTCCAATTTCCTATTTATCTTCACTTTGCTTTCCTATGAACCTAGGAACCCTAAAGAAATGTGGTTTAGGTTGCAAGGACGTGCTTATGAACTAAACATCGAAATCATGTGCAATATGTGTAGGTTCCCCGAATCTTCCATTATCGATCAGCACGATGATTTTCATGCTTCTCGCTATTGGAATGAGTTCACTGGGTTAGAGCAATTCATTGCCAAAAACTCCCATAATAACATCTTAACGACCTATGAGCACTTGTTATTGCACAAATTCATGTGTCAACTGGTTTTTGATAAATCAAAAACCAACAAGTGTTCAACAAAGGAACTCTTCATATTATGATGCATGGATCACAACATTCTAGTGTACATCTCCACACATATATTGAACGCTATTATTGCTACTCTACGCAAGAGGAGCAACAATTTAGATATGGGGTACTTAGTTTTTGTTATTGCTGAGTATTATGGCATATGTTGTAGTGGTTTAACTGTCCATCTCCCAGACTTCCTAAATCATCATCATTTATGGCATGCTGAAATCCTTAAGTCCCGTAACATAGAACTCCGAGATATCAGTCAAAAGATGCATATTAAGATCAGGGATAGTTAGGCAAGTTCGAGTATAGCGTTGCCTCAGTAAGCAAAAGAGGAGTCAACTAGTGAAGAGTCCAAGGAGGAAGAAGAAAGAGAAGAACTGGTTGGAAGAAAGTAGTAGATATAATCTCTGCAAACAATAAGGTAATTACAGATACACTTATAGAGAACTCCAGAAGAATGAAGGAGATGGTTGAACTCAATGACGTCAAAGTCGGGACATACGTTGTATCCATCATTATTTCGAGACTTAGGGCATTCAATTGCCACCTCCAACACCATCCCCACCTCAATCACCATGAGGCTTTGTTTTAACCCCATTTCTTTTTAAATTTAGTCTTCATTTTTTTTACTTTAATTTATGTTTCTTCTTTCCTTATGTGTTTATTTATCCCCTTCTCACATTAAAGACAATGTGTTGTTCAAGTGTGGGAAGGCTTATGTGTTTTGCTTTGAATTTAAATTTTGCATATTATATGATAATTGTTAGGTTGCATTTTATGAATTAGGTGAATGTGTTAATGACTTAGATGGATTTGAGTTGACCTAATTTTGAATATAGTCAATTAGGTTGTAAAGAATCATTAGCTCGCAAAATTAGTGAATTAGGGTCTTTGGTTAAATACGCAGCTTAATTAGTATTTAGTATGAGTTTGTCACCATCTAAATTGTCATATTCATTCATAATTTGAGGCCTTTCGACTTAAGTAGCTTTACTAGTATTTTTCATGGAAATGAGTAGCTAAAGTAACAAGGTAGGCAATAAATAAAGTAAAAATTAAAAAAGATAATAAATAACTATTCCGTTGACCTTTGGGTTATGAATAAAGCTAGTAGCTAGTTGACAACGTGATATAGCTGAGTAACTGAATGGACACGCATCACAAATGTGTGCCTTTGAGTAAAAAGGATATAATGACATTGCAACTAAGTAGCTTAATATAAAACATGACTTAGTCGAGTAACCGAATCGACATTCATTACCAATGTTTTCCTCCGTGTAAAAAGACTAATTCCATGTTTGCAAAAAGTACAAAAAATTTGTTTTCGAATAATAACCTACTGAACTTATAACAATTGACCAAAGAATTATTAATGTGTGTGTGCAATTGAAAAGAGTAAACAATTTAACACTTAAGTTTGGATTAATCTGTATATGTAGTTCAAAGGCTCAAGATGAGGACTTTGCTTGTTTATGATTTGAAATGATTCGAATGATTGTGTTTAAAATTAAGTTGATTTCATGAAGTTGAATCCATTGTCTCATTACTGCATTGTGTGTTGTGTTTTGTTATTTTGTTTGCTTGAGGACAAGCAAACATTTAAATTTGGTTTATTGATAAGTGTGAATTACATCATATTTTAGGGCTTAGTTTGTTATATATTTAAGTGTTAACTTAATCGTTTAGTATGTGTTTAGGTTAGAATTGCATTAGTTTGTTAATTAATTGTGCTTAAGTGTTTTTATGGGTTAGTTAAGTCTTTGAGCTTAATTATTATTTCTTTGAGGTACCTTGATGTGTTTGTTAGTATTTCAGGGTCAACATCGAACAATAGAGAAGTTTCAAAGATATTCGGGCTAAAACAATGGCCCATGATCTTGACAAAAACTATGACAGAAGCACTTGAGACAGCTCGCGATCGTGACAGAAGCCTAAGAAACTACAATTGTGATAAAAGGCTTAAATGTAGACCATGTGCATCAGATAGACGCATAAACAAGTAAAAACGCCAAGAATTGAGGGATTTTTTGAAATTTTTCTACCCTGAAAAAAACCCTAAGGCTGCTCAAAACACAAAAAGTATTTAAAGAAGAAGAAAAAGGAGCAGAGGAGCTTTTGCATCAGCCACCATTGAGAAAACCTAGAGAGAGTTCATCGAGAGAATGAGAAAGAGAAGAAGGAAGAGAGACATGGAGAAGAAGCTGACATGAAGTACTTTCCAAAACATAAGGTTTCCTGACGTTGCTGCTTCTATCTGTTCCAATCTTGTTTCTGATATATTTTCAATTTTATTAATGTATAGAATTGGGATAGGCGTTGATGATGGGATTGTGTGAATGTTGAAGATGTCTAAACTTACCTTCGGGTTGTTTTATCTTTCATTTAATGAAATTTGATTGTTTGTGTTTTTACTGGGTTTATTATGATTTAATTTTTGCAATTGCATAATTCGGTGATAAACTGAAAGTGTGAATCGAGTGAAAAATAATTAAATTGGGCTAACGAAAGTTAAATGACCGGCATGTCGTAACGCTATTCAAAATAAAATAACTAGACTACTACTGTAGCAGTAGTGAGTTTAGGTCAATCCCACAGGGA
>JANIIA010000010.1:8736343-8751154 GCA_027478495.1 Erythroxylum alaternifolium | reverse complement strand
ACCAAGACACCTTGCATTCAAAGAGTTAGGCAAGTGATGACTCATCTTCACCTTTAAAGTTTTTGCAGCTTTCTTTTTCTCTACACTTTGCACTCTCTAAACCGAAACTCTCTTTTACTCTCACAAACTCCTAGATTTTGTTTTAATTTAGATCATCATCACTTGACTTCTTTGCATGATGCTGTATCAAGGAAGTTAGATTCTGCTATCTTTTACACTATTTTCTTCTTGGTATTAAGATTTTAACTTTGATCTTAGAAGCGAAAATCAAGTAAGTCATGCTTTAAGTTTTATTTCACACCTATTAAAATGATTGTACATGCTTTCATTAACATTTTTTGGGTATAAGTGATTTTTAATGTGATCAAAATATGAATTGTGAATTATTGTCTTAAAATTGAATTGTTGTGTATTAGAATTGATTTCACATTTTTGCTAACATTTCGGATATTTTTGGAAATTTATCAAAATTTTGGGGTTTTTTAGACTAGGAAAAATGTAGAAATAGGACACAAATGGAAATGTAATAATTAGACAAATTATTATGTGACAAGTGGAGTAATTAAGAAGTGACATTTGGCAGCCACGTATGAAGATATGTAGGTTACTTTAGTGAAGGACAAATATCACACTTGCATGTGTGACATGTGGCCATTGCAAACCAAGAAACCTTGCATTCAAAGAGTTAGGTACATGATGACTCATCTTCATCTTTGAAGTTTCTACAGCTTTCTTTCTCTCTATACTTTGCACTCTCTAAACCGAAACTCTCTCTTACTCTTATAAACTCCAAAATTTTGTTTTAATTTGGATCATCATCACTTGACATCTTTGCATGATGCTGCATCAAGGAAGTTAGATTTTGCTATCTTTTGTGCTATTGTCTTCTTGGCTTTAAGATTTTAACTGCCATCTTGGAAGTGAAAATCAAGTAAGTTGTGCTTTAAGTTTAATAGTAGTGTAAATGACATGTTGATGAGATTTTCATGTTTACAAATGGATGCATGTCGGAGTGGTGTATATTTTTATGCTTGTGGATTGATGCATACGTGAATAGTGTAGATGCATGTGTAGGTGGTGAAGGAAGAAACAAATTCGTGATATGATTTACAAGGTGAAGATTATGATGATTGGAGTTAAATGGAGGGTAGGGAAATGCAGAAATTGTAATATGTAAAAGTATGAATTAGTTTCTATTTTGGGTTTTGATTATTCAAGAATGTTTGATTAGTAACTAAAGATTTTCTGAACTGAAAAATTAGGTTTTACTGACTCATCAACTTGAGATGATAGAGAAATGTTAGGGTTTTAGCAATGAAGTGTGCTGGAGTATGATATATATGGTTTTTTTCTAAAATGACTTGATCTGTGAATATCCAAATTAGATGGATTTTAATTTAGAGTAAACTAGAAATATATGGATACATTTTTCATGACGGAATCAAATTTTAATTCTATCATTATAGGTCTTGAAATTTAGCTTAAAGTTTAGTTCTGGCATAGGCTGTAGCACTACCCTTGATGAAAATTGTGTCCTACTTTTATCGAATAAACTATGTTGATGTAGGCCTAATCAGACAAAGTTTTCTTTATAAAAGTTGTAGCTTATTCTCTTATCTTCTTATTAGCATAAATTATGTAACTTTTGGATGTCAAAAGTGAGAGATATGAGTTTTACAAATTGGAGTACATTATTTCTTCAATCATGCACTAGCAAAAATTTCAAACATACACAGTCTATGGTATTTTGAGCATAACGCATGGAAGCATGAACCAAATTGAGTGATTTTTGTTTTGTTTGAAACTTAAGACATATAGGAACATTTACTTACAAGAAATTATTGTCTCAAAAGGTCATTTTCTAAGTCACAATGGCCATACAAATCTGACCCAAAATTTGCCTGAGAAAATATAGGAAGAATTGGTTAAATGTGTGATAAGATTGTTTGATGCGTTATGAATGAGGTAGGCAATGTGGAATTAATTAAGTAAAGGTTTGAGAGTTTAACGAAATCAATTTTTTCATTGAATTTAGTTAATGTTAAATGAAAGGGTTAAAGTGGGTAAAGTTTATTTTGGAGTAAAGAATGCCTGGAAGGAGTTGTAAATTGTTTCTAAAGTGTATCAAAGAAACATACCCAAGAATTTGTCATTGAACATGAATATTACATGATACAATTACAAATGTATTTATGATTGATTATTCATATGAAATGTACATGGGTGACATATAAATGTATGTGTTTGCATATAGAAGAACATATTAAGTGACCTCTTCTAGATATTGCCAATACGTCAAGGCAACAAGCTAAAGGGAGCATTAGTGAGTAACCTAAGATGGTCTCTCCTTGATTGTTTGTTTGGTTCTTAATTTAATTACTATTTGATATAATTATGATATTACTGATTCTAGACAATTAATTGTCTGAGGAGTTTGATATTCAGGACTATATTGAGAGTGTTCCTTGAATGTGAATGTTATTGACTAAATGTATTTCCAACTTATATGTTTAATGTCAGACCAAGTCTGATGATCAATATGAATGAGAAAGTGAATGGGAATGCAATGAACTAAATATGATGATTTAATATGTTTGATGCATTTATTTCATGAATACGTGAATTATAAAAGCAGTTGTGACCAGAATTGCTAATGAAAAAGAGCTTAAAGCTCAGACATTCATGGTAAGAGCCTATGGCTCAATTTGTATGATAGAGCTCGGTATCCACAACGGATACGAGATAATATGATATAACCTGGTATCCACAATGGATACAGGACAGTGAAAAAGGCACTCGGTCATAATAATGTAATTAAATGAAGTTGAGTCTTATAAACATTGCATATACATATGATATGAATAAATTGAATGATTGCAATGTTTTGAGGACTTTTATTATATGATATATGTGATTGATTGTCGATGATTATAATTTGCATGATCAAAATGAAATGATGAACTGTATGGATTTTAAAACATGACAAATTGTGAACAAAATGTTTCGTGATATCACATGATGATAGTTGTAATGATGTGGATTATATGATAACATGAATTGTTGTGTTATATGACAAGAGTGAACCATCAAGGATGGTTACTCAATTGAGTCCGCAGAACTCAACTAAATTACAACGTTGACATTTTTAGGTTCGAGAGGGTGACGACTTATCTTCTAAGACTACTTAGAAGAGATTTTGTATAACTTTTGGATAGTAGACATGGCTAAAAAGTCAATCAACTGGGACTGAAGGATTAGTTTTAATTTTCGTTTAATCCTTACATGTGTAGCATACTTTGTAGACAGAGCTGTGACTCTAATAGGTTGATATTGTATAAACTTGGATGATGGATGTATGGTTTAAAAAATAAAATATGGAAATTTTGGATGCCAACATTATGTTGTTTATGATTTTAATTATAGTGCCATGCAACATAGCGAAAGTGAAATAGTTAGCATGCCATTTCTGTCAGATGGAAGTGGGGTGTTACATATTTTCTCACCAAAGGTTCCTAGTAACTGTGCCAATGGGCTCTTTTGCACACCGAAGGTGCCTAACAATAATGTAAATCAACTGTTTCCTCCCTAAAGGTGCCTAGGAACTATGCCATCGGGTTGTTTTCTCACTTATACTGCTTAGGGACTATACCAACAGGTGTTCAGCTCACCGAAGGTGCCCAGTGGCCATTTTAATGGGTTGTTTTACCCATCACAAGTGTGACAATAGACTGTTTTATCACTAAAGGTGCCCATCAATTATGTCAACGAGCTATTTTTCCCATCAAAGGTTCCCAACGACCTTGCCAATGGGTTGTTTTCTCACCTAAGGTTCCCAACGACTATGCCATCAGGTTGTTTTGCTTATCGAAGGTGCCCAATGACCTTGTCAACTGGTTGTTTTGTCCACCAAAGGTGAGTCAATGGACTGTTTTCTTATCAAAGGTGCCCAGTGACTGTGCTAATGAGCTTTTTTTTTCCCACAAAAGGTCCTAATAACAATGCCAACAGGTTATTTTCTTATCGAAGGTACCCAGTGACCATGCCAACTGGTTGTTTTGCTCACTGAAGGTGCTCAATGACTGTACCAATAGGTTGTTTTTCCCACCACATGCGTGCCAACGGGATATTTTCTCACCAAAGATGCCTAGTGACCTTGCCAATGGGCCCTTTTACCCACCAAAAGTGCTAACGATAATACCAACAGGCTATTTTCTCACCAAAAGTGCCTAGCGACTATGCCAATGGGTTATTTTCTCACCGAAGGTGCCCAGCGACTATGCCAATAGGGTCTTTTACATATTGAAGGTGCCCAATGACAACGGGCTATTTTTTCATCGAAGGTATCCAACAACAGTTCTGGTAGGAAGTTTTCCCACCAAACCTGTCCAGTAAAGGTGAAAATGGGTAGTTTTTAATTTGAAAGGTGCCAGCGACTATGCCAACGGATTGTTTGCTCATCGAAAGTGCCTAACAACAATAACAAAGGGCTCTTTTTCACCGAAGTTTGCCAGCGTCCTTGCCAACAAGTTGTTTTCTCATCGAATATATGCCAATGGCCTATTTTCTTACTGAAGCTACCTATCAATTGTGTCATCAGGCTATTTTCTCACTAAACATGCCCAACGATTGTGTCAACGGGATGTTGTTCCCACCAAAGGTGCCCACCAATAATGCCAACGGGTTGTTTTCTTACCAAAAGTGCCCAGCGACCCCACTAATGCGTTGTTTTACCCGTCAAAGATATGCCAACATGTTTTTTTACTTAAGGCACCCCGCAACTGTCCCAATGGGTTGTTTTCTCACCCAAGGTGCCTAGTTCCCATGCCAATGGGCTATTTTTCCCTCCAAAGGTGCCCAAGAAGAATGTCAACAGACTCTTTTCTAACCAAAGGTGCCTAATGACTATGCCAACAAGTTATTTTGCTCACCGAAGGTGTCCAACAGCTATTTCAATAGGTTGTTTTGCCCCCACAACTGTGTCAATGGGCTATTTTCTCACAAAAGGTGCTTAGCAAATATGGCAATAGGCTCTTTTACCCACTGAAGGTTCCGAAAGGTAATTCCAACGGGCTCTTTTCTCACTAAAGCTACCCAACGATCTTGCCGATAAGTTGTTTTCTTACCGCAAATGCCCAACCACTGTGCCAAGGGATGTTTTGCTCACCAAAGGTGACTAACGACAATGCCATAAAGTTGATTTATCATTGAAGGAGCCTAGCAACCTTGCCAATGGGTTATTTTTCCCACCACAGTTGTTGCAACGGACTGCTTTCTCGCTGAAGGCACCTAACGTTCTAGCCAATTGACTCTTTTGCTTACCAAACGTGCCAATCGATAATGCCAACGGGCTCTTTTGTCCATCGAAGGTGCCTAACAATAATGCCAAAGGCTATTTTCTCACCGAAGTTGCCCAAATTCCATGTCATTGGGTTCTCTATCTCATCGAAGGTGCCCAGCAACCATGCCAATGGGTTGTTTTGCAGACAGCAGTTGTGCCAACGGGCTATTTTTTTAATTGAAGGTGCCTAGTGTCCATGCCAATGGGCTTTTTGCCCACCGAAGGTGCCCAATGATAGTTCCAATGGACTCTTTTCTCCTAAAAGGTGCCTAATGACTGTGCCGACTGGTTGTTTTCTCACTTAAGGTGCCCAATGATGGTGTCAATGGGTGTTTTGCTCGCCGAAGGTGCCTAGCGACCACGGCAATGGATTGTTTTGCCTATCAAAAATGTGGCAACATATTGTTTTATCACCAAAGCTGCCCAACGACTGTGCCAATGAGTTGTTTTTTCCATTCAAGATTCACAGCGACCTTGCCAATAAGTTGTTTTCTCACCTAAGGTGACCAACAATAGTGCCATCAGGTTGTTTTGCTCACTGAAGATTCCCAACAACCTTGCAAGTAGGTTATTTCTCACCTAACGTGCTCAGCGAACATGCCATGGGGTTGTTTTGCTTAGCAAAGTTACCCAGAAGCTATGCCAATGGTCTATTTGTCCACTAAAACTGTACTAACAAACTATTTTCTCATCGAAGGTGCTAAGCGACCATGCTAATAGGCTTTTTTGCCCACTAAAAGTGCCCAACAACAATGCCAACAAGCTGTTTTCTCACAAAGGTGCTCAGTGACCATACGAATAGGTTCTTTTCCTCACTGAAGTTGCCTAGCGACCTTATAAATAGGTTGTTTTTCCCACCACAAGTACTTTAATGGGCTATTTTTTCACCAAAGGTCCCTAGTGACTATGCCAATGGGCTCTTTTACTAACCAAAGGTGCCCAATGACAATGCCAACGAGCTATTTTCTCATCAAAGATGCCCAACAACCATCCAAACAGGATGTTTTCACACCAAAGGTGCTCGGAAAAGATGAAAATGGGCAGTGTCCTCACTACAGGTGCCTAGCTACTATGCTAACAGGTTGTTTTCTCCCTAAATGGGCCTAGCAACAATAACAGAGGGCTCTTTCCTCAACGAAGGTACTTAGCAATAGTGCCAACGAGTTCTTTTCTCACCAAAGATGTGCCAACGAGCTGTTTTCTCAATAAAGATGCCTAGTGATCGTGCCAATTGACTCTTTGCACACAAAAGGTGCCCACCAACAATGCCAATGGGCTTTTTTGCTCATCAAAGGTGCCCAAAAATAATGTCAATGGGTTATTTTCTCACCGAAGATGCCTAGCTACCACGCTAACAGGTTGTTTTGCTCACCAAAGGTGCCTAATGGCCATGCCAATGGGTTGTTTTTCCCACAAGTGTGCCAAATGGCTATTTTCTCACCGAAGGTGTGCAGCGACTGTGCGATTGTACTCTTTTGCCCACCAAAGGTACCCAATAATAATGGCAACGGGCTTTGTCCTCACCAAAGGTGCCTAGCGACTATGCCAATATGGTTATTTTCTCACTTAAGGTGCCCAACCTCCTTTGCTCACCGAAGGCGCCCAGTGGCCATTCCAATGAGTTGTTTTGCCCACCATAAGTGTGCCAACAGATTGTTTTGTCATTGAATGTTACCAGCAATAGTGTCAACAGGTTGTTTTTCACCTTGAAGGTTCCCGGTAACTTACCAATAGGATGTTTTCTCACCTAAGGTGCCCAGTAACCGTGCCATCTGGTTGTTTTGCTCAAGAAAGGTGCCTAGTAACCTTGTAAACGTGTTGTTTTCATCAATAAGCAGCCCAGCGACTGTGTCATTGGATTGTTTTATCCACCAAAGGTGTGCCAATGAATTGCTATCTCATTGAAGGTGTCCAGTGACCATGCCCATGGGATTTTTTGCCCACTGAAGGTGCCCAACAATAATGCCAATAAGCTATTTTCTCTCTAAAGGCACCCAACGACTGTGTCAATCAACTATTTTCTCACCTTAGGTGCCGAGTGAATGAGCCAACGAACTATTTTCTCATCGAATGTGCCTAATGACTATGTCAATAGTTTGTTTATCTTACCAAAGATACCTGCGACATGCCAATGGATTGTTTTCTCACCAAAGGTGCCCAACTACTGTCTCAATGGGCTCTTTTCCCCATTGAAGGTGCCAAAGACAATTCCAACAAGTTGTTATGTTCACTAAAGATGCCCAATGACCATGCCAACAGGTTGTTTTCTTTGCTAAAGGTGTGCCAACAAGTTATTTTACCCACCGTGCCAATAGATCGTTTTGCCCACTCAAGGTGTGGAGCAACCACGCCAACGAGCTGCTTTGCCCATCGCACGTGTGTCAAAGGGCTGTTTTCTCACTAAAGGTGCCCAGCAATTGTGTTAATGGGCTTTTTTGCCCATTGAAGGTGCCCAATGACAATGATAACGGGCTATTTTTTGACTGAAGGCACCAAGGACCATGCCAATGAGTTGTTTTCTCACCGAAGGCACCTAGCGACCGTGTCAAAAAGTTATTTTCTGACCGAAGGCACCCAGTGACCATGCCAATGGGCTCTTTTTCCAACCAAAGGTGCCTGACAACAATGCCAAAAGACTCTTTTCTCACCAATGATGCATGATGACCATGCTAATGGGTTGTTTTCTCATGAAAGGTGCCCAACATCTGTGCTAGTGGGTTTTTTTACCCACCTCAAGTGTGCTAACGGGCTATTTTCTCAATAAATGGGCCAATTGACTTTGTGAATGAGCTATTTATCACACCGAAGATGCCCATCGACTTTATCAACGAGTTGTTTTTTCACTGAAGGTGCCACATTGCTGTGTCAATGAGATGTTTTCTCAGTGAAGGTGCCCAACGACTATAACAACGAGCTTTTTCGCATATGAAAAGTGCCCAATGATAACACCAAATGGTTGTTTCTCATCGAAGGCACCCAGTGACCATGCCAATGAATTGTTTTCTCCCCTAAGGTACTGAGGAACTATGCTAGAAAATACGAATGGGTTATTTTGCCTACCAAAGATATCTATTGGTCTATATTTTTCATCGAAAGTGCCCAGCAACTGTGCCAATGGGTTCTTTTTTCCATCGAAGGTGCCCAACAACTATGCCAGTAGGCTGTTTTGTTCACTAAAAGTGCTCAACGACCATGCCAATGGATTGTTTTTCACCAAAAGGTGCCCAATGACTGTGTCAATGGGCTCTTTTCGCCACTGAAGGTGCCCAATGACAATTCCAATGAGTTGTTCGGTTCACTAAAGATGCTCAATGACCATGCCAACCGGTTGTTTTCTTCACTGAAGGTGTGCCAACAGGTTGTTTTCTCAGCAAAAGTCCACAGCGACCATGCCAACAGGTTGTTTTACCCACCAAAGGTGTAGAGAAACCATGCAATGGGTTGTTTTACCCACCACATGTATGTCAAAGGACTGTTTTCTCACCGAAGGTGCCCAACAATTATGTTAATGGGCCATGTTGGCCACCAAAGGTGCCCACTGATAATGATAACGGGCTGTTTTCTCACTGAAGGCACTAGCAACTATGCCAATGAGTTGTTTTCTCACTGATGGCACCCACTGACCGTGTCAAAGAGTTATTTTCTCACCGAAGGGACCCAATGACCGTGCCAATGGGCTCTTTTTCCCACCAAAGATGCTCGACAATAATGCCAAAGGGCTCTTTTCTTGCCAATGATGCCCGATGACCATGCTAATGTGTTGTTTTCCCATGAAAGGTGCCTAGTGACCATGCTAGTAGGTTATTTTACCCACCTCAAGTGTGCTAATGGTCCATTTTCTCACCAAAGGTACATATCGACTCTGTGAATAAGATATTTATCACACCGAAGGTGCCTATTGACTTTGCCAATGAGTTATTTTTCACTGAATGAGCCACGAGACTATGCCAATGAGATGTTTTCTCACTGAAGGTGCCCAGCGACTGTGAAAAAGAGCTCTTTTTCCTACCAAAGGTGCCCAATGACAACATCAACTGGTTGTTTTCTCATCGGAGGCACTTAGTGACTGTACCAATTAGTTGTTTTCTCACTTGAGGTACTGAGGAACCGTGTCGATGAGCTATTTTTTCACAGAACTTGCCCAATGACTTTGTCATTTGTTTGTTTTAGTCACTAAAGTTGCCTAGCGACTATACCAATGAGTTGTTTTGCCTATCAAAGATGTCCAATGAGATATTTTTTAATCGAAAGTGCCCACCAATTGAGCCAGTGGGGTTTTTCCACATCAAAGGTGCCCAATGACTATGCCAATAGGTTTTTTAGTTCACTGAAGGTGGCAATGGTTTGTTTTCCTCACCAAAGGTGTGCCAACGGGTCGTTTTCTCACCAAAGGTGCCTAGTGATCTTGCCATTGGACTCTTTTGTCCACCAAAGATTCCTAGCAACCAAACATGTACCAATGTGTTGTTTTGCTAACCAAAGGTGCCCAATGACTAGGCTAATGAGTTGTTTTGCCCACCAAGGATATGCTAACAAGCTATTTTCCCACCGAAAGTGCCCAGCAACTATGCCAATGGGCTCTTTTGCACAGCAA
This sequence comes from Erythroxylum alaternifolium, assembly GCA_027478495.1. Classification (NCBI taxonomy): domain Eukaryota; kingdom Viridiplantae; phylum Streptophyta; class Magnoliopsida; order Malpighiales; family Erythroxylaceae; genus Erythroxylum; species Erythroxylum alaternifolium. The sequence continues at coordinate 8,741,222 of JANIIA010000010.1, read as the reverse complement.
ACATGACCAATGACAACGCCAAAGGGCTCTTTTCTCATCGAAGGTGCCGAGCAACTGTGCTAATGGGTTCTTTTCTTAACAAAGGTTCCTAGCAACAATATCAACAGGTTTATTTGCCCACCAAAGGTGTGCCAACGTGTTATTTTCTCAGCTAAGCTACCCAGCGACTGTGCCAATGGGCTATTTTGCCTACTGAAGGTGCCCAATGACAATGACAATGGGCTTTTTACCTCACCAAAGTTGTCCAGCCACTATGGCAATGGGTTTTTTTCTCACCAAAGGTGCCCAGTGACTGTGCAAGTAGGCTATTTAGCCACCAAAGGTGTGCAAATAGGTTATTTTCTCGTTAAAGATGCCTAGTAATTGTGCCAATTGGCTCTTTTGCCCACAAAAGGTGCCTACTGATAATGCTAATGGTCTTTTTTCTAACCAAAGGTGCCCAAAAATAATGTTAACGGCTTATTTTCTCACTGAAGATGCCCAGCTACCATGCCAATAGGTTGTTTTGCTCATCGAAGGTGCCTAATGACTATGTCAAATGGTTATCTTCTCACCAAAGGTGCCTAGAGACCATGCCAATGGGCTTTCTTACCCACCGAAGGTACCTAATGACGATGGAAACAGGCTTTGTCCTCAACCAAGGTGCCTAGTGACTGTGCTAACAGAGTTATTTTCTCAGTTAAGGTGTCGAACAACTGCTACAATGGGTGTTTTGCTCACCCAATATGCCCAGTGACCATTCCAATGAGTTGTTTTGCCCACCACAAGGGTGTCAACTAACAGTTTTGTCATTGAATGTTCCTAGAGACCGTGTCAATGGGCTATTTTTCCCCTTGAAGGTTCTCAGTGACCTTGCCAAGGGGTTGTTTTCTCCCCTAAGGTGCCTAGCGACCGTACCATCTGGTTGTTTTTCTCAACAAAGGTGCCTAACAACCTTGCAAACGTGTTGTTTTCACCAGTAAGAAGCCCAACAACTGTGTCATCGGGTTATTTTTCTCTCCAAAGGTACTCAACGACTTTGATAACGGGCAATTTTGTCCACCAAAGGTGTGCCAACGGACTGCTTTCTCATTGCAAGTGCCTAGTGATCGTACCAATGGGGTTTTTTGCCCACCAAAGGAGTCTAACAACAATCCTAACGGGTTATTTTCTCTCTAAACGCACCCAACGACTATGTCAATGAGCTATTTTCTAACCTTAGGTGCCGAGTGAACCTACCAACGAACTATTTTCTCATCGAATGTGCCTAATGACAATGTCAAAAGTTTGTTTTCCTTATCGAAGGTACCCAATGATCATGCCAATGGATTGTTTTCTCACTAAAGCTGCCCAGCAACTGTGTTAATGGATTCTTTTCTCCACCGAAGGTGCCCAACGACAATTCCAACGAGTTGTTGTTTTCAATAAAGATGTCTACTGACTATGCTAATGGGTTGTTTTCTTCGAAGGTATGCCAACAGGTTGTTTTCTCAACAAAGGTGCCTAGTAACCATGCCAATAGGTTGTTTTGCCCATCGAAGGTGTGGAGCAACCATGCCAACGGGTTGTTTTGCCCACTGCAGCTGTGTCAAAAGGCTGTTTTCTCACCAAAGTTGCCCAGCAATTGTGTTAATAGGCTATTTTTCCCACAAAAGGTGCCCAATGACAATGAGAATGGGTTGTTTTTCTCACTGAAGGCACCAACGACCGTGCTAATGAGTTGTTTTCTCAACGAAGCCACCCAGCGACCGTGTCAAAGAATTGTTTTCTCACTAAAGGCACCTAGTGACCATGCCAATGGGGTTCTTTTTCCTAAGAAAGGTGCACAATAATAATGCCAAAGGGCACTTTTCTCACCAATGATGCCTGATGATCATGCTAATGGGTTGCTTTCTCACGAAAGTTGCCCAGCGACCATGCTAGTGGGTTGTTTTACCCACCTCAAGTGTGCCAAGGAGCTATTTTCTCACCAAAGGTGCCTATTGATCATGTGAATGAGCTATTTATCACACCGAAGGTGCCTATCAGCTTTGTCAATAAGTTGTTTTCTCACCGAAGGTGCCTAATTATTATGAAAATGAGCTCTTTTTCCTACTAAAGATTCCCAATGACCATGCCAACTGGCTATTTTCTCACCGAAGGCACCCAATGATCGTGCCAATGAGTTGTTTTCTCACCTAACGTACTGAAGAACTGTGCCAATGGGGTATTTTGTCACCGAACTTGCCCAATGACTATGTCATGGGTTTGCTTTGCTCACTGAAGTTGCCTAGTGACCATACCAATAGGTTGTTTTGCCCACCAAAGATATCCAGTGGGGTATTTTTTCATTAAAAGTGCCCAACAACTATACCAATAGGTTCTTTTTCCCATCAAAGATGCACAACGACTATGCCACTAGGTTGATTTGTTCACTGAAGGTGCCTAGAGACCAAGCCAATGGTTTGTTTTCCTCAACAAAGGTGTGCCAATGGGTTGTTTTCTCGCCTAAGGTGCCTAGCAATCATGTCAATGGGCTCTTTTGTCCATCAAAGATTCCCGGCCACCAAAACTGTACCAATGACTAGGCCAACAAGTTGTTTTACTCACCGAAGGTGTCAAATGACTAGGCCAACGAGTTGCTTTACACATCAAAGATGTGCTAATAGGCTATTTTCTCATTGAAAGTGCCTAGCGACTGTACCAATGAGCTCTTTTGCCACAAATGGTGCCCACCGACAACACAAATAGGCTTTTTTGCTCACCAAAGGTGCCTAAAAATAATGTCAATAGGCTATTTTCTAAATAATTATGCCCAGCTACCATGCCAACATGTTGTTTTCCTCACATAAGGTACCCAATGACCATCTCAATGGATTGTTTTCTCACCAAAGGTGCCTAACGATTGTGTTAATGGGCTCTTTTCCCCATTGAAGGTGCCCAACGACAATTCCAACATGTAGTTATGTTCGCTAAAGACTCTCAGTGACCTTGCCAATGGGTTATTTTCTTCGTTGAAGGTCTGCCAACAAGTTGTTTTCTTACCAAAGGTGACCAACAGATTGTTTTGCCCACCGAAGGTATAGAGCAACCATGTCAACGGGTTGTTTTGCCCAACGCAAGTGTGTCAAAGGGTTGTTTTCTCACCGAAGGTGCCCAACAATTGTGTCAGTGGGCTCTTTTTCTCACCAAAGGTGCCTAGTGACAATGATAAAGAGCTTTTTTCTCACTAATTGGACCAACAACCGTGCCAATGAGTTGTTTTCTCACCGAAGGCACCAAGCAACCATGTTAAAGAGTTGTTCTCTCACTGAAGGCACCCAATGACTATGCCAATGGGCTCTTTTCCCACCAAAGGTGCCCAACAACAATGGCAAAGGTCTCTTTTCTCACCAGTGATGCCCGATAACCGTGCTAATGGGTTGTTTTCTCACGAAAGGTGCCCAGCGACCATGCTAGTTGGTTGTTTTACCCACCTCAAGAGTTTTAACGAGCTATTCTCTCATTATAGGTGCCCATTGACCATGTGAATGAGCTACTTATCTCACTGAGTGACCATGTCAATGGGCTCTTTTCTTGACCAAAGTGTCTAAGAACAATGCCAAAAGTCTCTTTTCTCAACAATGGTGCCTGATGACCATGCTAATGGGTTGTTTTCTCACGAAAGGTCCCATCAAAGGTGCTCAAGGACTATGCCAATAGGTTGTTTTGTTCAGTGAAGGTGCCCATTAACCATGCAATGGTTTCTTTTCCTCTCCAAAGGTGTTCCAATGGGTCATTTTCTCACCGAAGGTATTAAGCGATCATGCCAAAGAGTTCTTTTCTCACCGAAGGAACCCAGTGACTGCATAATTAGGCTCTTCTTCCCACCAAAGGTGCCCAACAATAATTCCAAAGGGCTCTTTTCTCATCAATGATGCATAAGGATCGTGATAATGGGTTGTTTTCTCAAGAAAGGTGCCTGGCGACCGTGCTAGTAGGTTGTTTTACCTAGCTTAAGTGTTTTAAAGGGCTATTTTCTCATATAAAGGTTCCCATTGATCGTGTGAATGAGCTACTTATCAAACCAAAGGTGCCTATCGACTTTACCAATGTGTCATTTTCTCACCGAAGGCACGTAGCGATTGCGCCAAAGAGTTGTTTTCTAACGAAAGGCACCTAGTGACCGTGCCAATGGGCTCTTTTTCTGACCAAAAGTGTTTAAAAACAATGCCAAAAGGCTCTTTTCTTACCGATGGTGCTTGATGACAGTGCTAATAGGTTGTTTTCTCATGAAAGTTGCCCAGTGATCATGTTAGTGGGTTATTTTACCTACCTCATGTGTACTAACAAGCTATTTTCTCATTAAAGGTGCACACCGATCGTGTAAATGAGCTATTTATCAAAACGAAAGTGCCCATCGACTTCGTCAATGAATTGTTTTTTCACTGAAGGTGCCACGGGACTATACCAATGAGATGTTTTCTCATCGAAGGTGCCTAGCGACTATGAGAACGAGCTCTTTCACCTACCAAAGGTGCCTAATGACAATGCCAATTAGCTTTTTACTCATCGAAGGGACCCAATGGCCGTGGCAATAAGTTGTTTTCTGACCTAAGGTGATGAGGAACCATGCCAATGGGCTATTTTCTCACTGAACTTGCCCATCGACTGTATCAGCAATTTGTTTTGCTCACTGAACTTACCTAGCTATCGTACCAAGGGTTCTTTTGCCCACCAAAGATGTCCAACAGGTTATTTTTTCATCGAAGGTGCCCAACAACTGTGCCAATGGGATTTTTTCCCATCGAAGTTGCCCAACAACTATGTCAAAAGGTTGTTTTCTTCATTAAAGGCGCCCAGCGTGTAAGGGTAAGTCGCCTTGTTCATTGTGTAAGGCGCCTTATGCCTTTACGATACTGACAAGTCGCCTTGTATATGC
>JANIIA010000010.1:8549732-8564068 GCA_027478495.1 Erythroxylum alaternifolium | reverse complement strand
GAGTTACCTAAAACACAGCTGAACCTTCTTCTTCCACTTCTTATCTCCTCTTTCTTTCTTTCCTTCTTCTCCTTTCTGTGCTTCGGTTTCTCCTTCTCTTCTTCTAGTTTCTTCTATGACTTTCTCTCTTTTTCTTTCTTACTATACACGACTCTCTTCTCTTCTCTTCTTATTAGTTTAAGACAAACTTTTTTCTTTCCAAGCTTACCCTTCCATATTTAATCTAATGCCTTCTAACTTCTTAACTTAATTCTAACTCTTCCTTTTTAATCCATACAACCACACGTAATTAATTATATACCTAATTAAAGTCCATAAATTGCTAATTCAAGAATTCTAATTTATATTCATGCTTGCTAGTTTAATAAAATAAATTCTAGGAAAAATTCAAGGTCCAACAAATAATTTGTGATTGATATCATGTTTGCCTTGAAAGACTTTACTACTTTTGGAATTAATAAGAAGAAGAAAATCCCAAATTGCATGAAATTATGAATATGATAAGAAATATGTAAGTATCGGAAATTTGCTTGTATGGGCAAGAGAGATACCATTTCATTCGTCACATGCACATCGACCTAAAGCCTTCTCCTGGCTACCCGCTTGTGGCATATGAGCTCTGAAAAATGGACTCATTTCGTTCATGGTGTAAACTTTGGTTTCACCATTCTGTTTTATGGGATTCTCTCGAGCCATATTGTTCTGTACTTTATTGTGATTTACTGAGCATGATTCATAATTGAATGCTTTGTTTGATGATTGTAAAATATATGATATGGATTATGTGACTGTAATTTAAATTAAGTGTTCTGTGAATTGGATTGCTGTATTTAAATATGCTTGGTTGTGTGTGTGAGTAGCTCTATAAATGTATTAGCCACTGAGCTTCCCAGCTCACCCTATTATCTTTCCACTCCTCAAGTGCAGAAATAGCAGATCGACATTAAACCTTGCAAAAACTTCGGCTAACTCCAAGAATTTATATTTCATTTGTAACTAAGTTAGTTTTGATCATTTTTGGTAGCTTTATAGGTATGTTAGGCATGAGCATCCATGTTATATTTTTGTATTATGCTACTGATGTGACTTTTGTTTGTAATTGGAGCAATGTACATAAGCTATTTTATTTGAGAAATGAATGACAGTAAGAGTTAGAAGAAATATTCATCTGTTCATTTTCAAATTCCTCTTATGTTACATTGCTATATTTGTTTTTGGTTAGGAATGAAATTGATAGATGTTGAAGAATTTTGAATAGATTTTTTTTGAAGAAAATGGTCAATTTGGGAGTTTTGTATGTATAGTCTATGATTGTTGGATTCGGGTCTTTTGATATAGGTAGTAGTTTTTACAAATAGCATAAAGGAAAAGGGGGATGAAAATGTGTCCTGAAACTTCAATGAATAAACTGTATTGATCTAGGCAGAATTTGACAAAATTGTCTTTAAGAAAGTTGTAGCTCTTTCTCTTAGCTTTTAATGAAATAAAGTTTATAATTTTTGGACTTCGAGATTGAAAGTTATGAAGATTAGAAGTGGGTGTACAAAAGCTACATTATTCATCGAATTGCACGATTGTGCTTGTATTTTATCTGGAGAGTCGCGATTGTGCATAGGCATAACTGTGACTCCCCCCTTCTCACGCCTGTGACTTTTGTTGTCACGGTCGTGACATTTCCATATGTGATAGTTTCAATTTGTATTGTGTTTTAGGGTTAGATTTGATAAGTATTTTAATGTCATTTCAAGTGTTAAGTATGCATTTAGAATTTAATTAGGATAGTTTTTACGTTTAAGAGTTTTTATGGGTTAGTTTGAATCTTTGAGCTTAAATTGTATATTTTTTAGGTACCTTGATGTGTGTGCTAGTGTTGCAAGGTAAACAGGGAAGAATAGGAAGAGTTAAAGAATTTTCGGGCCAAAAAGCATAGGCCGCACACAAGCTACGATCGTGACAGAAGAGGAAGAACCAGAAGTAGCCAGGCCACGATCGTGCACTCTAGGCCATGATTGTGACAAAGATCGTCAATTTAGGCCACGATCGTGCACTATAGGCCACTATCATGATCGAAAGGAAAAAACACAGGCCACGATCATGGCAGGCATGGCCACGATCATGCCCTGCGTCGGGTTGATACAGAAACTCAAGTTTTGAGTGATTTTTTGGACCATTTCAACCCCAACTTTGACCTAGCGCCTATAAAGTATAAATAGAACATGAGAAGTTAGAGGGAGCAACTGTGGATAGTCTGAAAGAGATAGCACTTCCTCTTCCCAATTCCGAAAAATACTTAGAGAGAAATCGAGTGATTGAGGAAGGAGACAAAGGAAGAGAGACATGAAGAAGAGCTTGACGCGACATACTTTCCGACATAGGTGGTTTCCCGCTATCGTCATCTCCCCAATTCCGTTTCTGATGTATTTTCCATTTGTTTCAGTTTTATTTAAGTATAAAATTAAATTAGATGTTGAGACTATATTATGTTGAATGCTGAGTTGTTTTTATACTCACCTTTGGATTTTGATTTTTGAGATTAATAAAATTATGATTGATTAGGTTTTTTATTGATTTAATTTATGTTCTTAATAACTTGGCAATAGACTGAGGGGGTGAGCTAAGTGAAAATAATCAATTTGGGCTAATGAGAGTTAAGTGAATTGATAGATAAAGGATTAAATCAAACCAATAGAGCTGTGTAATGAGAGATCGAGCATAAGTTCCCGATAGGTTAGTAGACAACTTAGAACTAATTTAGGTTTTGGGCAAATTAAGATTCAAGAGATCGCAATTCCATAATTTAAATTAGGGATCATCAATTAGGGTTAAGAATTATAACTCGAGAGAGACTAATTCACCTTATGACCGTCTAGACCCATTGAATTGATAATTTCACTCGGGAATTTCTAAGGTGGGTTTTGGATTGGTTCGTGTGATTTGTTTCTTAATTAGATTTCTGTGACTCAACTCTCATATTTGATTTTTGATTAGTTTTAATTCCTGCAATAGTTGTTTAATTAGGTTTTGTGACTTAGCTGCCATTACACTTAGGAATAGTTCCCTTCCTCGTGGGATCGACATCTTAGGTACTACGCGAATGACCCATGCGCTTGCGGTAATTACCAAGGTTAAAAATGTTCAAACTCAGAGCATGTAACCTTGAGTGAACAAGTTTTTGGCGCCGTTGTCGGGGAAGGCAATTTAGTTCTCTATTCTAAGGCCTTTATACTAACTTTTGTTTTTAAATTAAAAAAATTTAGGGTGTAAAGTAAAGACACATCGAGGCATCTTAGAATGGGATATCTGAAGAGTTGAATGCTGAACAATGATGGAAGATAGATATTATAGGGAGCAAGGAAATTTTGAGAATTACAATGAGCCCCAATTTGGTTAGGGAAACCATCATCCTTTTACAAACCCGTACACTTCGGGGTGGCAGAACCACCCCTAATTCTATTGGTCTAATAATTTAAGGAATCATTTAGGACATCAAGACCTAGTTGAATTTCAATATGATGAAGCCAGTTCATGAGATTCTAAGCTAGACAAAATTATGGATAAGCTCACTGACATGGAAGAGGGCCAGAAGAGACTAAAAGAGCAAATTGATTGAGTGACGAAAAATCATGCCGCTTCTATTCACAATCTGGAGATTCAAGTAAGCCAGCTTTTCAGGGAATTTTGTAGGCAAAGTGTGGAAAACTATCTGTATAGCACGAGAATGAATTCAATAGAGCCATATCGGGCTATCACACTTAGGAATGGAGAGTTAGAGGAACCAGGGAGAAATTAAGCTAATCCCGACTTTATAGAAGATCAAGAACTCAAGAAAAAAGACAAAGGAAAGGATGGAAACCCTTCATACTATCTGCCAGATCTTAGTACACCATATTTGAACATCGAAAAATCTAGGATAGATATCCATACAAGGAACCCTACCCTTTGGATTGATGATGATGAAGAGACATTCAACGCGAATGATGTAATTAAGAATCCGAAGATTAGTAACTTATTCAGGATAATTGATGTGTACGAATATTTTGTAGAACAGGAGGAAAAAGAGCAAATGACAACAGACATAAAGTTTGAAGACGTGAAGGAAGTCTCTGTTTAGAAAGCAGAAGAAGTAGAGTAAATGAAGGTGATTAAGAACGAAAGAGAGTAATTCACCTTTGTAAAGGACAAACTATTGGATTCGATGGAAGATTCAGGTAGTTTTGTTATTCCCTATTTTATTGACAGTTTGTTAATGAGAAGGACATTGGTGAGCTTAATTGGTTTTCTTAACTTTATTAATATTGTCCTTTTGATCATTTTGTAATTTGTAGCTTACTCACGAGCTACAAAACTGATGTTGAATGAGAAGGGTGGAAGAAAGCCACTCATAATTGATCCTAACTGAGTTTCCAAAGAAGAGCGTCGAGCTACCGATGTTAAAAGAAGCGCTATATGGGAGGTAACCCATGGAAAAAAATTAGTTCATCTTGAATTTAGTTAGATTAGTTGAAATTCGCAGTTAGGTTTATTTTGGATTGCATGAATAAAAGCAAAAAAAAGGAATGGGATTTCGGAATCATTAGGGTGAGTACATAAGCGTATTAGAGAAGTGAAGAAGATGAGCCGAGAGAAGGAAAGAATTGGAAGAAGAAGGTTTTAGTGTTAGGATATAGACATCGGCCACGATCGTGACCTGTCAGGCCACGATTGTGGCCTGTGATTGGGAAATCCATCTATGGTATGCCGTATGCCACGATGGTGGCCTATGATTATGTAAAAAAAAAGGGGAGGACGTAATTTTTAAGTGATAATTTTACCATTTTACCCTTTTTTTTGCTACTTATTTATTCAATTCTCACTTAACTTTCACCTTCACTTTCATTTTTACTTTATCTCTCTAGAATTCCAACTTACAAAATCTCTAACATCTCTTTAGAATTTTCCATCATCAACTTCCAATCTCAACCTAACCATGCCTCTTATCAAGCAAACCACTTGACGGGAATCTCACGGAACACAACAAGTCACTTGACGAGGGAGACGAAACTGAGCAGTGGACTTTGGAGCTCCTTTTCCTATCTACACTGAGGAGGAAGGTATTCATTTCTATTCCCTTCGTTCTAGGCAGTTTATTGTGCCTAATATTTTGATTTCGATACATTGGATAGGATAGAAGTGCATGAGTTGGTGGAGAGTTTAGCAGAGAGGATCCAGTGGGGGCAATTCATTAGATTTCAATTCCCAGTCTATAAAGAGCTTACCCTAGAATTTTTTACGTCTCTGACCTTTGACCCCAAGAACACTAAGGAATTATGGTTTAGATTGAGGGGGCGAGTGTATGATTTCACTATAGAAATTATGTGCGACATATGTGGATTCCCCGAATCCACCGTTATCGACCACCATGATGACTTCCGTGCCTCCCAATACTGGCACGAACTCACTAGAGTGGAGCATTTTTATGCCAAAAATGCTTATAACAACATCATACGCTCCCATGAACACTTGCTGCTGCACAAATTTATGTGTTAGTTGGTCTCTAACAAATCAGAGACCAACAAGTGTTTAACTAAGAATTGTTCATACTGTAGTGTATGGACCACAGTATTTCAGTATGCATAACTACCCATGTGTTGAATGATTTTGCTGCAGTTCTGCGAAAGCAGAGCAACCATCTTGGAATGGGATACCTGGTGTTTGCCGTCGCAGTGCATTTTGGTGTGGATCAGAGGGGATTAACAGTGCATCTACCTAAATTCCTTAACCCTGAGCATCTATTTCAGGCAGAGATCATTCACTCCACCAACATGAGTCTGCAGGAAATCAATGAAAAGACACATGTGCAGACTAAGACGGGTCAGGTAAGCTCGAGTTTTGCGCCACCTAGGCAGGCACAAGAAGCATCAACGAGTGAGGAATCAGAAGGGGAGGAAGAAAAGGACCAACGCTGGACAAAGGTTTTGGATACACTATCCGAAACCAACAAAACACTATAGGAAATGGTGCGTACACAAAGACGCTAGAGCTGTGAGATTCATTAACTTCATCGGTATTTCGAAGCTCAAGGCATCCAATTACCACCTCCTACACCATCACCACCTCCATCACCTTAGGATTCAAGTTTAACCCACAAATTTTATTCAATTTTATTTTAGTTGTATGTTGTTTAATGTTTAGTAGTTTTATTTCAAAATTTATTTTTATGTTAGTTTTATTTTCATTTTATGTTTTACCGTTAATTTTTCTGCTCTTGTTAAAAAAATGTATATGTGTGTTTCTATCTTCACATTTCGTTTATGTGTGTGTCGTGTGTGTTCCTTCTCACATTGAAGACAATGTGTTGTTCAAGTGTGGGGAGGGATTCTGTGTTTTTATTTTGTATGTGACTTTGGATATCGTATGATAGTAGTAGGCTACATTGTGTGAAATGTGTAAATGTGTCAATGGCTCAGGTTTAAGTGAAATTCATTTAATTTTGGACAGAGTCTATTAGGTTATTAATAGCATTAGCTTGCGAAATTAGTGAATGAGGGGGCCTTTGAATAAATATATAGCATAATTAGGACTTAGCGTAAATTTAGCTCCCTCTAAGTTGTCACATTCATTCATAATTTGAGGCCTTTAGGTTAAGTAGCTCAACTAGTATTTTTTTTCATGCAAACAAATAGCTAAAAGCAACAAGGTAGGCAAATAAAAAAATTTAATTCAATAATCACTATTCTGCTGACCTTCGGGTTATGAGTAGATCTAGTAGCCAGTTGAAAATGTGATGTAGCTGAGTAACCGGATCGACATTCATCACAAATGTTTGCCTCCGAGTAAAAGGCTAGGTCCCAAAAAAATATAAATTAAAAAAAGTGTTTTAAATAAAAACCTACCAAACTTGTAATAAGCTTGGATTTTTATGAAAAATGTACTTAGGAACAGTTACGAAGTCTAAAGGACTGAAAAATTATTAATATGTGTGTACAATTGAAAAGGGCAAATGAGTTAACACTTAGGTCTCGATTAAGTTGTATATTTAGTTCAAAGCCCCTAAACACATATTTTGCATGTTAATGATTTGACATAACTGAATGATTATGCTTGAGATTAAATTTATTTCACGAAGTCGAAGCCATTGCCTCATTACTGCATTGCGTGTGTTTTATATATTTGTTATATGTTGTTGTTTTATTTGCTTGAGGACAAGCAAGCATTTAAGTGTGGGGATGTTGATAGTTGCAATTTTTATTGTGTTTTAGGGTTAGATTTGATAAGTATTTTAATGTCATTTTAAGTGTTTAGTATGTATTTAGAATTTAATTAGGTTAGTTTTTGTGTTGAAGAGATTTTATGGGTTAGTTTAAATCTTTGAGCTTAAATTGTATATTTTTTAAGTACCTTGATGTGTATGCTAGTGTTGCAGGGTAAACAGGGAAGAACGGGAAGAGTTAAAGAGTTTTCGGGCCAAAAAGCATAAGCCACGATTGTGCTCACTGGCCACGATTGTGATAGAAGAGGAAGAACCAGAAGCAGCTAGGCCACGATCATGCACTCTAGGCCATGATCGTGACAGAAAGCATCAATTTAGGCCACGACCGTGACCGAAAGGAAAAAACACAAGTCATGATCTTGGCAGACATGGCCATAATCGTGCCCTGCATCGGGCTAATACAAAAACTCAAGTTTTGAATGATTTTTTGGACCGTTTCAACCCCGACTTTGACCTAGTGCCTAGAAAGTATAAATAGAACATGAGAAGTCAGAGGGAGCAGCCGTGGATAGTCTGAAAGAGATAGCACTTCCTCTTCCCAATTCCGAAAAATACTTAGAGAGAAATCGAACGATTGAGGAAGGAGACAAAGGAAGAGAGACATAAAGAAGAGTTTGACATGACGTACTTCCTGAAACAGGTAGTTTCCCGCTGTCACCATCTCCCCAATTCCATTCCTGACGTATTTTCCATTTATTTCAGTTTTATTTATGTATAAAATTGAATTAGATGTTGAGAATATATTGTGTTGAATGTTGAGTTGTGTTTATACTCGCCTTCGGATTTTGATTTTTTAGATTAATAAAATTGTGATTGATTGGGTTTTTTATTGATTTATTTGTGATTTAAGTTATGTTCTTAATAACTTGGCAATAGACTGAGAGGGTGAGCTAAGTGAAAATATTCAATTTGGGCTAACGAGAGTTAGGTGAATTGATAGATAAAGGATTAAATCAAATCGGTAAAGCTGTGTAACGAGAGATCGAGCATAAGTTCCCAGTAGGTCATTAGACAACTTAGAACTAATTTAGGTTTTAGGCAAATTGCGAATCGAGAGATTGCAATTCCATAATTTAAATTAGGGATCATCAATTAGGGTTAAGAATTATAACTCGAGAGAGAGTAATTCACCCTAAGACCGTCTAGACCCGTTAAGTCGAGAATTATATAATTGACTAGATTTTCGTTAATTTCAATTTGAATCCCCCTTTCTCTCACTTGATAGTTTCTAGGTTAGTTTTGGGATTGGTTTGTGTGGTTTGTTATTGTATTTAGATTTCTTCAACTCAATTCTTGAAATTAATTATTTGATTGATTTACTTTCTGCACTATTTTATTTCTTTTGAATTATTATAGTTTAGTGTGACCTTAAATTTTATGACTAGTTACATCCTCAAAGGATCGATACCTTAGGTACTACGCAAAATACCCGTGCGCTTGGGGAATTTACCAAGGTTATAAATATTCAAACTTAGCACGTGTAACCTTGCAAACATTCTCCTTCTTAACCACCTCCTTCATATTAAGATTCAACCTCCGTTGACACTCCCTAACTGTTTTACTTCCTTCCTCCACATTTATTCGGTGTATGCAGACATTTGGGCTTATTCCTCGAATGTCAGCAATCTGCCGTCCGATGGATTTCATTCGCTTCCTAACAGCTTCTACCACCTTATTTTCTTATTTCTCATTTAATTGGATGGAAATTATTATCGGTAATGTTTGACCTTCACCAAGAAAGAAATATCTGAGATGTGAAGGTAAAGGTTTCAGCTCTAATATTGGTGGTTTTTCTGAGGATGGTGGTATGGGTACTTCAGTTTGAAACAATTTATCTTGATGCACTTGAACATCTGCCTCCTCCATCTCATCATCTCCTTTAGATTTGGGGTTCTGATATTAATTGTCTACCTCTGCGTCCACTGGCTACACTTCTGCTATACAACTCTCAACTTGTTCTTGCGAATATTGATCCATAATTTCAACTTTAATGTATGCGCTACTCATTATTAGATTCTTTAAAGCCTTATTCATATTGAATGTGATATGATCTTTGCCTATTTAATGTGTTAATTTCCCTTCGTGAATGTCAACTATGGCTTTCCCTATATTCATAAATGGTCGACCTAAGATCAGTGAGCAGTTCTTATCTTCTTTAAAATCTAGAACCACAAAATCTACAAGAATAATGAACTTATCCACTTGCATCAAAATGTCTTCCACTATTCCAAATGAACTTTTAATGGATTGATCAGCTAACTGAATTAACATTGTTATTGACTTGACTTCTCCCAATCCCAACTTCCTGAATATCAATAAAGGCATAAGATTGATGCTAGCTCTCAAATCACACAAATACTTTGTAAATTCAAACTCACCAACCACACAAGGTATTGTAAAACTTCCTGGATCTTTCAATTTAGAAGGCATTTAACTGGTGACAATTGAGCTGCAAGTGCTAATTAGAGCCACTATCTGATTATCTTCCTAAGTACGCTTCTTTGATAATATGTACTTCAAAAATTTTGCATATTTAGGCATGTGTTCCAACGCCTCAATAAAGGAGAGATTGATCTGTAGCTTCCTTAACTTCTCAACAAACTTTGCAAATTATGCATCAAACTTCTTCTTTTGTAATCGATGAGGAAAAAGAACCTTAGGTTGATCCGGTGGAGGCGCAACATAAGGAGGATATTCACTTATGTCCACTTCTTTTTCCTTTTCTTGATTTTTCTCAACTGGCTAGACAGGCCCCTCTATTGTCTTTGAGGGTGGTTCAAGTTTCTTCCCACTTCGAAGTGTAACAGCTTTTAGTTGCTCCTTTGATTTTGCTCTTGAAGTGTTAGGAATATTTCCCAAATTTCGTATAAGAAAGGCATTTGACAATTAATTCACTTGGGCTTTTAGATTATGGATTGAGGAAGCATGGTTTTTAGTGACTTGCTCAAATTTATCTTCTATCTTCTTTTATGCATTGTCTAGAGTTCCAAGATTATCTAAAATTTTTTCCAACTTTGATTCCATCGAGTTTGCCTTATCTTATTGGAAGCCTGATTGTCCTTAAGGCCTGAACTATCCTCCAGTGTTGTTCGACCAAAAGAAGTTAGGGTGATTCTTTCACCGAGGGTTGTAGGTGTTGAGGTAGGGATTGTTGCCCCATCCTCATCCATATTGTGCCCCTATGTAATTTTCTTGCTCTTGATTTTCTTCTTTCATCAAATAATAGTCCACAGTATCATGGTTTATCTAGCCACAGAGCTCAAACTTCAATTGTACGCCCTTCACTTAGACTAAAGATGACGCCTTTATGCTATTGAGCTATCGCGTTAGGTTGTCGATCTTTGCTTGCATCTCAGTCATTTGATCAACCTCAACGATTCCTTTCTACTCTCTAAAGGTAGTAGGTTGCCTCTTTCACTTATTCATTTACAAAAAACTGTTACTTTCCATCGCCTCCATCAAATCCTCCGCTTCATCGACAGTCTTCCTCATCAAGGATCCTCCTGAAGTTGCATCGATTGTGCCTCTTGTCGGTGGCTTCACTCCATTATAGAAGGTTTGCAACAGGAATTCCTTTGGTAGGTGGTGGTGTGGGCACTTCTATTGCAAGTCTTTATATCTCTCCCATGCTTCAAAGATTAATTCTCCGTCAATTTTTTGAAAATTGGTGATTTCCTTAATAATCTTCATGGTCTTGGTCAAAAAGAAATATTTATCTAGGAAGGCATGAACCAGCTGATTGCACATCGTAATGTTGGCTGGGCTAAGTGAATGGTACAAGCCTTCACTCTGTCTCTAAGGGTAAAGGGAAACAGTCTGATTCTAATCACATCTTTCGACATCTGATGATATCGAAAGGTATCACAAATTTTGAGGAAATTTATTATGTGTGCATTTGGGTCCTCGTTTGCCAATCCATAAAATTGTACATTCTGTTGAAGCATATTGAGGATGGTTGGTTTAATTTCGAACAAGGCTACTTACACAGGCATCCTGACTACTCTTTGATTCGTCGCGTCAAACCCCGACCTCATAAAGTCCATCAAGGTCCTCTGTTGCCATCCTTAGTTCGCTCCATAGTCCATATTCTGTTCAAACTCCTCGGCTATTGTTGATTTTTCGATCTCTTCTTCTTCTTCTTCTCACCGAGCTTTCCTAAGGGTTCGCTCTAGTTGAATGATATCTAAATCTAATATTTCAACCGCATGACTCGAACCTCTTGTGACTCTTATATTCATGCAAGAGCACAAATTCTGAAATAAAACAAAAGAATGGAAATAAAAAATAAGAATTAATCTAACACCTTAACCTATATAATTAAACTATTGCCTTCAAGGCAATGGCTCCAAAAACTTGTTGAATTGCAAAACAATCTACTTGTTTTATGCTCAAAAATTACAAGTGCACCAGTCGTAACTCGTAGTTAGAAAGCAGATATCGATCCCATAGGGGTTGATGCCTAGACACCATTTAATTCATATCAAATTTTGTTAAAGAAACGAAATTGTGTAATAAAAATAATCTGAAAAATTAAATTAACATTAAAAGACTAATAACGAACACTGAATAATACCAAAATGTAAAAAAATCAGAATTTAAGAATCTAAAGACTAGAGATTACTTTTTCCTTATTTTGTCTCCCTCTTATTTTATTAATCGAATTATGACACACCAAAGATTTCCAAATTTATTAACTACCCTCTCTCAAGGTGCAATTAATTATCCCTAATCAAATTAAATGAAATCAATTGAACGATCTCTCAACCTACCTAATAACTCCACCAATTCAACTAGTTATTAAACTATCCTACAAGTGATCAATTGAATTCGTCGAGATGTCTCTTTTAACTAATCAATTGACATGATAATTGCAAGTCTATAGGTTGCTAACTCTCGTTGTACAATCCTACATAAATAATCTTACTCACTCTCTCGATTTGTTACAAGATAACAAATAAAATCAATAATCATCAAAGACACTTTCATTCAATTCAATAAAATAAGAGTTTTAACAAAATAATTCAAAAGAAATCCCTAAAACTAAATCAGCCACTTATAGTCTCCATGACATCATCAACACACAAATAATCCATCTTATAAAGATTAGAAGAAAGAAAAACATAGAAAATTGAATAAAAGAAACTCTTGCTCTTCTTTGCCAAAAACTGGAATTTTGGGATGTTGATGTGCTATTTTCACCAATCTTGATGATAATCCTTGATTTCAATCCTTCCTCAAGACTAAAAATTTATGTTCTTCACTTAAGGAGGCTCTTTCTACAAAAGGGTTTCGTCTCTTTATGATCATGGAGGCTTAAATCTCTTTTAATAATTTAGAAACCCTAAGTTTATTGAAGCCCTGCATATTGACTCAGATTATAATTCTCCTAGGAATTTACAGCAAAGAGTCTCCTCTTTTCTTCCCCTCTTTGATCTCTAGCTCAATCTCCAAGTTGCTCTATCTTCATTCCTACATAAAAATAATCAATTCTTATCCTAAATTAACATCAAAAATAAAAGAACAACAATGGAAATCAAACTAAATGAAAACATACAAAATGAAAACATACAAAATGAATTCTAAACTACAACAATAATCAATAATTATGCAAGAAACACATGCCAATTACTTAGAAAAACATAGATTAATGCACAACTATCAATGTCCCCACACTGAAATCTTTTCTTGTCCTTGAGTAAAATAAATATAACCAATCAATTATATCACTTCATTTTCACAAAGATTATAAAATCTCTCAAATTTAAGCCAACTCTAATAATAAGTTACTACACATATCATGACTACTTTTTTATTGGTGTACATAAGCAAACTCAACAATTGTCACCATCATTCAAAGATAAGTATAGATGCAAAATGAATTTTTCTCATATTTTTCACTCATTTTTCTCAAATGTTTGATGGTTAGTGTTTCGCTCGAACTTCTTATAGGAAACTACACTACCATAGGCTTGCTAATACACCAATTCTCATCTACAGTGATTGCACGCATAAATAGATCAAAAGGACTTGTTTATAGTTGTAATGTTGTCGCATCCCACTACCATAAAGTACATACCTGAACATCCAGAGGATATTCAAGTACATATCCTATGACAATGGTATGTTGGATCAAACCTAATCTCTTAAATGGCATCATCAAGAAAACACAATACTTAAAAACCTCATCTCTTTATTTCATTCATAAAGGTTTACATAGTAGACATTAAAACTAGTATTTACAACCTTTATACACAAGTTCTACATGACATAAGTAAACTACTTAAAAACAACTACAACTCCTCAAATTCCAGCTGACAGACCTTTGAACCATATCTTAGTCCAAAATGTTCTTCTAGAAGATCTTAGAAATCTAGGTCTCTTGTTTTGTTAGCCCCCGAAATATTTTTATCGAATTAAGCATGATAGTTATGGAATAAGCATGGAATTTGAATTTTTTCCTTAGCCTAAATTATAAGGTCATGATAGAATTATTATTGGATTTAATTATTTATTTTAATGTTAGTAGGATTTTATTTCACTAGTTAGTGAAATTAATGTCTTAAGAAGGAATAAGGGCAATTTTGGTATGTCACTATGTTAAGAAAGTCAAGAAGCATTAAGCGAAGGGTAAGTTGGACTTTTAACACTCATTAAGGGTAATATCGGTAAAGGAAAATGTTGTCTTGCACATTAGAAGGAGAAAAACGAAAATTAAGGAAATAAAGAAGAGAAAACGTGAATGAGAGAAAGAAGAAGAGAGGTTTCGGTAAAGTTAAGAAGAATAGAGATTTGAACTAGGTCACAAATTTTCTTAGTCTTAAACAGAGAATTTGGGGTTACTCAAGAAGGGAAAAAGAAAGAGCTTTCTTTAGAGCCAAGAATCTCACTAGTTGATGAAGATTCAAGGTAAGTTAATTCTTAATCTCTTAGAGTTTTGAAGGGTTTTTGGCTCAAGGAGCTTGGAAAATGTATGGGTTTAAGTATTTTAGGGTCAATTTCATGCTTTTGACTCTATGGGTTCTCAAATTGAATTTCCTATTGAATGAGAACTTGGTTTGTTATAGGAAACCAAGCAAGTCCGATCCAA
>JANIIA010000010.1:8446995-8458656 GCA_027478495.1 Erythroxylum alaternifolium | reverse complement strand
TGTGATTTGGGCTTGAACAAAAGCTTGCATTGCTTGTTTAAGCCTTGAAACTTGTTGCGTTGTAATTGGACCACTTGACATGTGTAGTTTGTCAGGTTGATGTGTAAGGCATGGAACTCCATTACGAACGCTGGTTGTATCACATGGTGTTTTAGAGAAGTGCCTCATTCTTGGGATGACTTCTAGGAATTCCTAATCTAACTTCACACTTATATATACCATGGAAACTCCAATGCATTTCCTTTTCGCTATAGTTTCGTTCATACAAAAGAATTTGCTAATATAACTAGCCAATGAACTGAGTCCTTTGTAGTCCAATATTCTAAAGAAATATTGTGGATTTTAATCCATAGAGTGATATTCTCCTATCTAACTCTATCTAGCTTAATTCCAGGTCTCTAAACTTATGGGAACAATGGCAAGTTTAACACGTGTCATAGATCATATTCAACAACAAACTTGGCTTCATTCGCATTTTCAGAAGTAAATAGGATTTGTTTGTTTTCAGAGATTAAGACCTCGTGTAGTTTTCTTTCTTTACAAGTTGAGAGAGGCCATTCGTGGATTGCATGATAAGAGTGGGTCTGCGATCTTAAACGAAACCAACAACAGTAGTGTTCCATGCTTCTGCTCCTTATTTTAATACTTCAATATCCGGTACAACAATCTTCTTATTTCCTGCGTTGCAGGGAGTTCAGTTCTACCTGTTGTTGCCGGAGGAATGCTGCTAAAAGCGGGGAGATTTTTACCTCGGTGGATGAGGAAGCAGTGAGGGGTGGAAATGTCGGGTCCATATTATCTGAGGCGAACATTTACACTGAAAAGGTTAATGCAGGTTATTCTTTAATAAATGTTATTCTATAACATAGCTCTGGTAAAAAATTTAGAGGAATAATTGAAAAAATTCTTCCAGTGATACAGTTAGATTGATAATGAAAAGGGGCAACCATAAGATAAAAACGATTGCAAAATGAATTTCACACCATAGCATATCTCACTTGATTTATCGGGACTCCAGCCTGCAGTAATAAACTGTTTCAGAAAATTGACTGGTTAAAACGATGCCAATGCTTTACGTAAAACCCATTTTCATAGATCATATCTAAATCCCCACATGTAAATACAAATTCGTAGATCTTTATCCAGTTTTGCACTTCATTAAAACTGGACAAATACACCATTACAATTGATTGATATTCTTGTAGTATCAGCCTTTCTGCTCACCTTTAACTACCAAAGTTCTGCTCTAGAGATCATAAGATCACATAAGACGGAGTTAATCATGAAGAAAACCACTAACATGTAAATTAAAAATATGTGCACACCAACACCTACAGAACCAAGCAAATAGATCCTAGAATTCTTCAAGAGTACATTGATTTGAAACCTTCTGTTAAAGGAACTACTTTTGCTGAAACCTTGCCTTGCAACTTCAGAGTAGCTTGACGTATGTCCTGCAATTTGCAAGTGATTCGTCAGTGCCAAGAAGGAATAAGGTTTATCAACGAGTCTCCTGATAGCAAAGGAAAAAGGAACAGACGGCTCCTGCTGCAATTTTCATACAAAGAAACAACTTATTTAGTACTTGAAAATATTCTCCTCCCCATACACTACAGGTTACGGCATTTTAAGTACCCCGAGAAGTTTTGGACCACATGATAAGTCCCTTTCTCTTTTCTAAAAGAATTACATTATTAAGTTGCTAACTTCGGATTAAATGGAAACCATGGCTTCCTACCATACTGAAGTAGAGGACGAATGCCATACATGCACAGCTTTTTTATTTTTATTTTAAATCTTAATGCACAATCCCCATGTCATTGCCTAATTAAGGTGAAAAATGTTAAATGTTAAACTGAATAGTTACCTCCAAAGTGTAACGGGAGGAGAAATGAGTCAATAAGACTGCTTTGTTTCTAATCCATTCAGCATTTTGCATTATCTGCAATTTTGACAAGAATCCTGCTTCAGAAAGTAAGAATGAAACAGAAACAATATCCATACTTCAATTATATAACTTCTCTCATTATAACATTCATTGGGAAAAATGAGTGTCTTCCATACCTCAAACATATGGGAATGCCCATGCTGCCGTGCATGCTCAATGGTAAATCCTTCATCCAGAAAAGTTGCCTGTAAAAAGGACCACAGTTTCACATCTTGCATCTTGACAAAATTTTGAAACTAATACATATTTGAGAATTTCAAAACTGGTGGTGCAAAGAAAAACATGTCACATTGTAGAGCCCATGATCTATTGCTCTGTTATTTATACCTCTGTTATAAGAATCTTGGCCCTCAGAGCATCTGCGTTCCGTGGGTCAAGCATGTAATCTGCTGTCGTATCTCCAGTAAATGCAACCTCTGGAGACAGTATTACGTCTGTAATCTAAAAAGAAAAATGAAAAAGGAATGACTATTTACTAACAAGAAATTAAAACGGAACTGTTTATGAAAACCAACCTCAACACCAGATTTCTTCAGTTTCTCAATCTGTTTCCCTTTGAGATGAATGTATTGTTTCTTCAATTTTTTCCTAACAGAGTAAATAACATAACCCTGGAGAAAGACATGATATTCTGTCTGATTATGAGAGTCACAGGACAAAAAGAAAGTTATTTACAAGTCCTAAAATGGCCAAATATTTTAGCACATGCAAAACATCTATGCCTACATGTAAAAAGCTATATAAGAATGGAAATATTAGCGTGATGTAGGACAAATAGAAGAAATGTTAACTAGTAGCAAAAACTCACGTAAACTAGGAAATATGGGCTGTTGAGTGTTGTTAGGATGTTGAAATTTCAGATATGGGTTGTTAAGTTGTTGGAATTCAAGTTTAGATTAGCAGGGATTTTAGAATTTGATATGACTAGAATTTAGGATTTTGGTTGTTGAAAAATCTGCTGAAATTTAGTGAGGTAAACCAGTAATATAGGGTAGGAACTAAGAATTATTCCTAAGGTCTAAGAATCACTCTTAAAAGAAAGCATCACACCTTCTAATTGAAAACAAGTTACAGAAAAAGATTCAAGATACCTTATTCTTGAAGTGAGTACACACATAGTTATTGAAGTTCTTAGAATCTTTATTCTAATAGAAAAGAGTTTCTAATTAAGATATCAAAATCAAGTCTCATTCTAATAAGGATTCTTCATTTTTAACTAAGCTTAAGTCCTAAAAAATTAGAAAAACATATCTAACATATTACTAATAAGGAAAACTTAGCACAAAGTAACTTTTAGACAATTTTCAAGCCTTATTGCCTTGTCACTTCAATTCCTGAACTTCAATCCAGCCAATTTTCAATTCATGTTCTTCATTCTACCAAATTAAAGTTTATGGTTGACTAATATGTCATCTTTTATTTTGTTTATAAACTCTAAGCTCTTTTGCATAAATTATCTTCGACTTGTTTGACGTCGTTCTTAACGTAGAATGTGACAAATACTGCTCATATAAGTCTGGATTCAACTTATGAAATTTAGTTTTTAAAATCCACACACGTTATCAGAAATTGATCTTCCTTTGTAATTGATAGGCAACCATCGATACCCACCAGTTCTTGTTGCTACAATACGTTCATCAAGATTATCCTCTCATCTTCTATTTAAGATGAGGAATGGTTAGAATTCTTATAGCAACAATAGGAGATTGCATACCATTATGTCTATGATAAATAATTACGTCTGCAACATTAAAGATAAGACCAACTCTCATGTCCATTGTTAGTTCCAAAACATAAGCATTAGCACTTATCTTCTTGAAGACTTATAAAATCCAGCACTTAGTAAACGAAATTTCTTGAAATTTCTTTTTGGAAAATGCTTTGGACAAATCCTTACCATCACCAGTAATCGAGGATACTGATCAGCATGTTCTTTATAAGTCACTAGTTGTTATCTTTCATCTCATCAAAGATATCCCTCCTATGTTGTGCAAAACTTCCAGCTTCAATGCCAACTCGTGTTATTTGTGGTAAAGGAACCAAATAAATAGGTTTTCTCGGTTGAACTGCGACACTACCTCAAAAGAACTCTTACCAGTTAACCTACTGTTGTATTAGGTCCCAATTAGCCACATAGTCTTAAAAATTAAGGCTTAGTGTCCATTGATTAGGCTTAGTGTTTAATGTGTTCCATAGAGTTCTCCAAAAAAAAAAGGAACTCAAATCATAATAAAAAATGATAGTTAAAGCTAATCCATGGAGATGTACACAACCTCTTTAAAGAAGAGTTTAGCAGTATGGACAGCATTATAAGTCTTGGAACATGAAATTAAATGATTCATCTTTGAAAACCTATCCACCACCACAAAAGTAGGATCATAATCTCTTATAGAGTTAAGAATTTCCAAGACAAAATATATACGTCTATCTGTGAGAAAGAATTTGCCTATATTCTCATATATTGAATAGGAAGTATACAGCCATTTATATAACATTACAAGTAGCAATTTAAATCTGAAAGTTTATCTAAAGCTATCAAATATAATCCCTTAATTAAAAGAATTTCAAACTTATTCTATCTTATCTATTTACAGCCTATCTATATCTCAGTATAATCTATTTATAGTTGTTTAGTATCTCAACACTCCCCCTCAGGTTGAGGAATAGATGTCTTTCATTCCCAACTTGTATACAAGATCATGAAAACTTGAACTGTTCAGCCTTTTTGTTAAAACATCAGCTACTTCATGTTCTAATGGAACATAGGACATACACACGAACCTTTCTTCTAATTTTTCTTTAATGAAATGTTTATCAATCTCAATATGCTTTGTCCTATCGTGTTGTATAGGATTATGAGCAATATTGATGGCTGACTTATTGTCACAATAGAGTTTCATAGGGCTTCAGCCAGAGTAGTTCACACAATCCTTGAGCAAAGTTAAAACGCTTGCTCAATGTTTAGTAACAAAGTTAAAACGCTTCAATAATTCACTCCATAAGGCAAGCCTTTTATCAAGTTCTTTTGGGACTTGGAAGTGTTTAAGAGATTTATGATCAAAATGTAGAATAAACCCCTTATATGAGAGATAAAGATGCTAATTTTAAATAGAATGTACCACTGCATAAGATTTCTCGTCATAGGTTGAATATAATGATTTCTTTTCACTTAACTTCTCACTGAAGTAAGCAATTATCATTCTTGGCTGAGTATGCCTCTAATTCCCACATAAGATGCCTCACAGGTAACTTCAAATACCTTAGAAACATTGAGTTGCTGTAAAATAGGAGATTTGGTCATGATTTCTTAAAATTCTTTAATTGCTGCCTTTGACCAATTAAATTGTTCTTTCTTCATATCTTATTATAATCTTGTTTATTGCCCAACAATCAATGCACATTCACCAACTTTCGCCTTTTTTAGGGGTTCATAATGCTAGAACTATGTACGACTTTCTTGAATGAATCATTTTTTTCAACAACTTTGCTTGTCTCTTACAAATCTTCATTATCAATAGGATTTAAGCAATGGGCTGGAAGATTTGGTACAGTAAAAACAAGGTTCAAGTCGTTAGCACGTTGAATATCTCATAAAGGAGGTAACTCATCTAATAAATCATCAAGTATAAGATCCGAAAAATTTGTCAGCAAATCACCCACTTCTTTTAGTAAAGTCTGGGGTGCTTTAGTTGTTTTTGTTACTTCCTCACTATCATTGAAAACACATTTTATTTTTCCTTGCTAACAGCTTCAAATTCTCTCTCCTTCAAGATTTTAACAGACTTTTTCTTGGAATCTATAAGTTCCTTGTTACTTTCTCTTTGTTCTTCTACCTTGTCAACCTTCGTAGACTTCAAAACGATCTTCTTTCCATGAAACATAAATTGATAGGTATTAGCTTTTCCAAAATGCTACACATCATAATCATAAGCTAAGGTTAACTGAATAAAATGTAAAATACTTTCATAGGAATAAAATCATACCAAATAAAGTCTTCATATATTCCTAATTTGAAAGACACCAAACGCCTTCGAGCAATTAGTATAATGCTATCATCCACCCAAGCAACTTTGTAAGGATGTGGATGTTTCTTTGAAAGTAAATTTAATCACTTCACCATGGTCTCCAATACCACAATCACACTACTTTTTCCATCAATGATAAGCTTACATGCTTTATCTCCACATCTAACTTGAGTAAAGATAATCTATTCTTTTTGTTCTTTTGCCTTAGGGGTCGTAAGTATGCGTCTCACTATATTAAGATTTGTAGGACCAACTTGGTCATCACTGGAGCCTCCTTCTAACTCCTCTCCAACTTCATGTTCACAAACATATTCATCATACTCTTCCTCCTCTTCTTCCATCATGTGCAACCCTTTGTTAGTGCATTCATAAGCAAAATGGTCCCTCCCATTTCATTGGAAACAATCTCGTTACTAATACCTCCCTTTGTCCCAATCTCAGCCATAGCTTTAACTTTAAGCTTAGCTCCTTGTGAAGCTTTAAAGTTGTCTTCTGATGCAAATTTTTAAGTATTAGGTGTTGGCCTAAAATTTTGCACTCATAGTTCTCTTCATATTGAACTTCCAAGCTTGACTTTGAAACTATTTTACTTGTTATCCTAGTTATTGTTTTGCTCTTAAAGCCAAGTTATATGCATCTGTAAGGCTATAAATCCTATGAATTGTCAACTCCTTCTGAATTTCTGCCCTTTAAGTTGTTTTTCCGACTCTATTGTTCACATTGAATAGAGAGTTAATCAAATATTTCTGTGTACTATGTTACAGCATAATCCCTTGTCTAAGTATTGTGAGTTGATCTTGATAATGAAATGGAAAATATTTTTACAATAAATTTAGCTTTATCTCTTCTCAATCAACAACTATTAGTTAGCCTATTTTTAAAAGTCTTATCCTCTATCAATCTCCACCAAATTTTAGCATATACAACTAGTTTCATCTTTCTAAATTAGACTTTTTGATCTTCTGACATGTTGTACCAACCAAAGAAGTCCTCCATTACTACTGTCCAGCCCAAAAACAAGTGTGGATCAATCTTTCTTGCAAAATTAGGGGCTTCAACATGAACTTTCTTGGTAATATTCTTGATTACATAATGTGTTTCAACTCTATCATGGCCTCTAAAATCTCTCATGCACTCTCCAAGTGCTCCTAGTTGGTTTCATTGCCTTCGATCTCTTGGTAGGTGTTGGTTTCCTAACCCCACTCACCATTGATTAATGTCAGCCTCTTCTTCTTGTCAACATCAAGTGTAGTCTGTCATATAGTGTTTGTTTTAGGATTGTTCTTGAAGTACCTTGTGATTGAGGGCCATTAAGGTCCGATAATTCTCAAACGTATTTCATTTCGCCCTTGGTCATTGAGTATTCTTCTATACGCCCTTCTGCTACATGTCACCATTGTGAACCAAAGCTCTGATACCAAATTGATATAGGAAAAATAGAAGAAATATCAACTAGTAACTAAAACTCACAAAAATTGGGAAATATGGACTGTTGAGAATTGTTAGGCTTCTGGAGTTTCAGATTTCAGATCCGGATTTTAGCTTAAGTTGTTGATATTTCAGGTCTAGATTAGCAGGAATTTTAAAGTTTCATATGGCTGGAATTTAGGATGTTAGTTGCCAAAATTCGGGTTAAGATTGTTGGAATTTAGTGAGATAAACAAGTAAAGGAAGGCATGAATGAGGAATCATTCTTGGGGTCTAAGAATCACTCTTAGAAGAAAGCATCAGACCCTCTAATTGAAAACTCAAGTTATAAATAAAAAATTCAGGATATCTTATTCTTGAAGGGTTAAGTAAACACATATTTATAGAAACATTTAGAACCCTTATTCTAGTAGGAAAAGGGTTCCTAACAAATTGAATCCTATTCTAAAAAGGATTCTTTATTGTTAAATAAGCGTAGTTCCTAAACAAATTAGGACAATATATCTAGCCTATATTATTCCCTATCTAATAAGAAAACTTAGCATAAAGTAACTTTCAGCCAATTTTCAGTCCTTGTTGCCCCTGCTGTCACTTACAATTCTCATTCTTCATTTCACAAAATTAAAGCTTGTGATTGAGTAATTTGTCCTCTTTTATTTTGTTTACAAACTCTACACTCTTTTGCATCATAGTGCTATTCACTAGTACTAATTACATATTCGTCTTTCTTATTACTTTTTGAAAGTAAAAATGTTCAAAAACAAACCTGGCTTGGAATAACATGGTGAGTCCTAAATGGTCTGACAACGATATCGTTCCGCAATTCATATGTTTCACCTGAATTTGAGCTTAAAAGGATCAGTAATAAAACTTATGAAAACAAAATCAACAAAGCTAAGGACCTACCTACATCCAAGGCAACTAAGTCAAGATTCAATTCCACTTGGCCCATGTTCCTGTGAACCTCGAACAACTTTTCAACATCCTCTTTAATGCAAGGAGGGACAAATACTGTGGGAGGCTTCAAGTTGTACAAGCCACGACTGGCTACATACATTGGCAACCCACCCTGAGTTAGATAAATATGACACCATTTTAGACCAAATGTCCAACAACAAACCAATGTTATAACTACACTAGAATTATACAAGGGAAAAGCAAGGTTTTTTTTAATTGTAAAAAAATAAATTATATATGAAGAGTTGGTTATATGAGTTATGATAGAAAAACATGATTATTAGTACATAAACTACATTTAAAAGAGTTTATAAGATGTCATTATTTTTCATATTTCGACAAATATAAAATTCAAAGGTGATTTGAACAATAATTAACTATGCATGTATCAGAAGGAGAAGAATAAAAAAAGTTATTATTATGTAAAAAATATTTATTAATACATTATATAGTATAGTTCCATACTGATATAAAAAGACAGAAACAAAAGTTTGTATGACACCAATTTGCTTCAAAATAAAGTGAATCATAATTTTTTATATAATTTTAAAATGTCACGAGTTATGGAAGTAAATAAATTTTATTACTTTATAAAGAAGATAATATTTTTCTATCAATCATATTCCTCAAAACTAATTAATATGTTAGCTTTTATATTTAACAATTCATTTAATACTAAATCTTAAGTTTATTGGTAGAATTTTGGAAACAATTGAAATATTTAAGTACAATTATAATTACTCATATTTACTTCAAAAGACTTTTAATGTTTAATTTTAGAGGAATATCTTCATCTGATGTATTTTTGATTAGTTAAATTAAGTTTTGTAAAGGTAGTGTAAATTATAAAAGCGATTAAATTTTTTAAAAGCAATGATAATTACTTAGTATTTTAATTTCAAAAGACCTTTTAACATTTTCATTTTAAGAAAATCCTCTAGTCCTAAAATTTTTATGTGAAATTTTAATTGCTATTACATTTAGTATTGTATTTAATTAATTGAGTTAGGTTTTTAATGTGATTTTTAAATTTTTATTGCAATTCTCCTCATTAAATTTTAAAAATTATCTTCAACTCTAGTAAGACGACTATATTTTATTAATACATATAAACAGGTGAAATTCATTAAGAGTTAAAATAACGGCTTAAAATGCATTGAATATGGAAATCTTCAGTTCATCAGCAAGAACTGCTTTTGATTAAAAGATGTCACGGGTAATAAACCAATTACATCATTCCCATTCACTAGTAGCACTCTATCCTTATCTTTAAGGTATACTTCATTCTGGATCACTAAATTTAGGGATGCCTGTCAAGTCAATTACTGAACTTACACTTGTAACAATCAGATCACTAGGCTTCTAAAACAGTTCGAGTAACTTTTTCAGTCAATTTCAAAGATCCAACAAAATGCTGGTGCACATCTGGGGTTGCAATCCTCACCGATACCAACTAACCAATTTCAAGAAGAAAATTTTAATAGAACGTGACCAAATAATATGGGACAACAAGAAAGTCTTATGTTAACAAGCAATCAGAAATGCAATAAGAAGACCAAATAAAAGAAGAAAACTGACAATATGATCGAGATGAGCATGGGTGATGAAGACAAAGTTCTGGTGGATAGCTCTTGACGGACATCTCCCGATATCAAAAGCACACTTCAACTCGGGTATTATGACACATGTTTCATGCCCACCAACCGACAGTCCCTCGATTGAATAGCCTTCCAAATCAACCCATTTACGAGAGACTGCGGAACGGGCTTTTCTGTACTCTTCTTCTTCCTCAATTGCTCGACTAATGGTGGAAAGATAGCCACCAGAGGTTGCTTTGAGTTGTGGACCCCAACTTAAGAGATTATGATGGTTTTGCGTCTCAAGAGGGCAGTGGAGGTGAGTAATTGATGGAATTGATGGGTGGCGAAATGGCACAATCCGTGGGAGTTTGGAGGACGGGAACAAGGATAGAGAAGTCTGCATTTAAACAAAGGCTTAAGGTTCGCAGAGGGTGAGGTTTTAGACAGGATTTTATCGCTCTCTATTATCTTTTACGAGCACCCCAGACAGGCACGGATATTTTGAGTACCATGACTGCCGAGCAAGTTGTCAAGTTGTGCGTTGTAATATTGAGTCCACTGTCACTCTGTGTAAAGACGTTGTCGTTTTATTTTCTTTTTACTTCCAAGACAGCAGTTAATATAATAATAATTATTATTATAAAATTAATCAATTTTTAAATTTAATTTAATTTTTATATAATTTATAAATAATTAAAAATTTTTAATAAATTAATCAATTTTTAAATTTTAACTTTTTATCTTAAAATTTTTATTTAAAAAATAAAATTAAAATAATAAAAAATCAAAATATATATGTCACATGTGTGACTAAGTGCTCCGCATATGACACAATTAAAAACAATTTTTAAATTTAATTTCTTAAATAAAAATTTTATTTAAAAAAGTTTAAAATTAAAATAATAAAAAAAACAAAATGTGTCGTATGTGTGAAACTTAAGTCACTTTCGTGACATATCTTGTTTTTTTTTAATTAAAATAATAAGAAAAAAGAAAATTTGTCAGAGGCATCACGCTTGTGACACATTTTCTTTTTATTTTAATGATTTTAAATATATTTTTAAAACATAAAACTAAAAATAAACACATTTTTTATTATTTTTGTTATATATTTTAAATAAATTTTAAAGATAAGCAGGGTTTAAATAGAACCTATTTAGTAATCAGTTGATTACATTGGCTCATAGTTGATTATATCAGCGATTGGCTGATAGCTGATTATATCAACAGATTTGATAAAGTTGTTTGATAAATCAAATAAACAAATGTTTGGTAAAATTATCTATTTAGTGTTTATTCTATAATTTATAAATTAATTAAAAAAATTTAGTAAATTAATCAGTTGTTGAAATCAAAATAAATTATTCCACATATATAATATATTGTATAATTTATTTGCATTTCACAAGTATATTTTATAAAAAGAGCTTTATCATGTAAGATGTTTAATATTGCATTAATAGGCATACGGGCTAATATTATGATAATAATAAATTAATGAAATTTTAAATTTTACTTTATTTTTTAATTATAAAATAATTAAACAAATTTAATAAATTAATCAATTTTTAAATTTTAAATTTTTTATCGTATAAATTTTATTTAAAAATTAAAATTAAATCAATATAAAAATATGTCATAGACACAAATTCATTTTTATTGTTTTGTTTTTATTATTTTAATTTAATTTTTCATAAAATTAATAGTAGCATAATTAAAATTA
>JANIIA010000010.1:8370322-8381684 GCA_027478495.1 Erythroxylum alaternifolium | reverse complement strand
TATGAAATTATCTTCTGTAATTACCACATCTACAAACCCTTTGTTCTTCCAAACTAATTGTGCCCATCGTTGAATAACAGGAAAAGTAGGTCTTTTATCCCAGAAAAACCTAATGAGAGAGTTTTCCCAGGATTTGACCCCCTCATATATCATTTCTCTATCTGGAAAGACAATAGTCTGACCATCTTCTATCTTGGGGATAGAAATGTAGAGCAAGGTTTGTAGAACCACTCATCACTTGCTTCCAGGTTCTCCTTTTTGTTGAAGGATTCAAAGGAGTTGGAGAGGTTAAAGGAGTTGTTGTTGTATGGAGAGGGTGGAGGGATGAGGTTGCTGCTAGTGATAGCAAGTTTGCAGAGGGTAGAGGGGCTTGAGTTGGGTCAAGGATGGGTTTTACAGCTGCACCTTGGGCGGAAGAGGGTGAGGGTAAGGGAGGAAAATCCTCCTTATCATTTGGATGTTTTGTAGTGAGGGAAGTGTTCTGCTGAGCCTACATTTTGGATAGATTTTGAGACAGAGTCTAAAAAAGGAAAATAAGGGAGGCAAGAAAAGGGTAGGAGAAGAATTGGACTGAAATGCCCTTGTATCCGATCTGTTCTGGTGAGGGTGAAATGGTGAGAAGGAGGAATGGAGGAAGGTGGAAGGAAGGAATAAACAAAAAAAATAGAAGGGTGGTCTAACGATCTGGATGGAGGAAGGAGAGTTGATAGTAATGGAGGAAGGAGAAGCAAGCATCGTAAGCTATAGAAAGCTAGAGGTTAGAGAGAGGACAGAGCATATCTCTCTAACACAGTTGACCCAAAATGTACTAATTTTCAACATCAACATATCTAGTTTGAATTGGGTTTTGAAGAAACCATACATTATGTAATCTGGATTGTGTTGAGATGACTTGTTAGTCGTTCATATAAGGAGTTATTTTCACTAAGATTTTACTTTATATTCTTACAAAACAAATATTTACAAAAAATTGTGAAATAACGCAAACAAGTCTAAACAAATCTACATAAAAATATTTATAAAAATTGTGATACTATTTTTTATAGTTATAGATAAATACATTTATAATATCATAATATAATATATTTTTTCTAAATAAATGCATTTATAAAACCAAATTCAAATTAAATATATATTAAATTCAAATTAATTTTTATACTATAAAGAAATTTTTTAATTTTATAAAGAAGTACATTACTATAAATTTTAAAATAAATTTGTTATTTGAAAAAGGTTAAAATTCATTAAAACCTTTTTAAAACACAAAGGCAAGAGTATTTACAATTTCTTTTGATAGTTATGTTAAAAGAAGATTCATAATGCAATGTAATGCATTTACCTACTTTAGGTTAATTACCAAAAAAACCCAACCTTTTGTTAATTTTTTAATTATAGCCTAAACTTTTTAAATGTAGCAATAAAATGCCTAAACTTTCAATTATTTTCAATTCTAACTCAAACTTCAAAAAGTAGCAATAAAATACTCAAACTTTCAATTTTTTCAATTCTAACCCGTTGTTAGTATTTTCGTTAAGTTTGTTGATGTGGCTTGCCACATGTTTCAAAAACCTTAACTATTAATACACTTTAGCCAAAATTAACACAATAGATGAAGATTAATGAAACGATGTGAAAACAGTGAAAGAAAAAGAGTTGTGTAAACCATCAATTGGGTCATTGCAAGTTTTAAGGGGCAGAGGAGTCCGCACATGGTTGTATTGCATCTACTGTATCTAACTCAGTAAAATCTATTTGGGTTTGGACTGGTTCGGTTTTAAAAGTTTTTATGGTTAGTTTTTGGTAAAGAGCTTATGGGTTTGATGCTAAAGATGATGTTTCACTCTATCTAAATATGTATAATTTTTTTCTGGGTTTGGATTGTTTTGAGTTTTAACTCCAGTGTTGTATCGAGAAGATCGAGGACAATATGAACAATCCTCACTGCACCCACCACTCTTTATAGAAAGAAGAGTGCATTGCTAAACTTCTCTAAAGTTTTGAGCATACCTATGGACTTGAGCCTGTAATGAGAAAGGAAAAGAAGAAAGAACTTAACCCTCAATCACTATTCACATTAAGAAAACCAAATAGAAGGGAAAGGATGTAAAAGACCCCATGAAAGCAGAGATCGAGTAAAGGTGAATCATAAATGTCCTTTATATCTTGACGACTCAAGTCATTTTTAGGGCCATTTTGATTATTCTCTCTGCTTGAATAGCAGCAACAACTGAAGTAGAATATGAATGGAAAAGTGAAACTGAAGGTTTAAGTTGTTGGAATGGTCTAAAAGTATTTCTACCCCACATCATTATCTCGTCTGCTTTGAGAGTGGTAGTGGGCTGATTTATATTATAATAGAATTTTATTATATACAATTAATATAAAAAAATTTTAATTATATAAATTTGCATATATTTTATTTCTAATTATAATGAGAATTAATTACTTTTAAAAACATCGTATATTATATTAAAATAATTAACATAAGAGTATAATTATAAAAATAAAATTAGGACAATAAAACCAAATATATTTTTGTTTTTAGTTTTTTATTACAAATCTTAACCAAACAGGCTTTTGTTTTTAATTTTTATATTACAAATCTCAACCAAACAGGTTTTCATTTTTTAAAGGAAAAAAACAGAAACCAAAAACAGGAAACAGAAACTAAGAACAACAACAAAAAACAGAAGTAGAACCAACGAGCCCTTAATTATTTGCTTATTTTTTTTTACTCTTACCAAGAATATTAATTCTTTTTATCTGGATGATAGTTTTATGTATATATGTTTATTTCAAAAGTTCCCCCAATTTTGGCACCTTGTCGCCGCAAAATGATAACTGAGACCTGAGGTCAACATAAAACTTGTGTTATGCAACATTAAAGAATCATCCCAAGGTGCTTATATCCAAAGGAGACCCACAGAGGATAATATTTTGTTAGCCCAAGATTTGTTCAAGAATTACTCAAGGAAAGCCTCCCAAAAAATTGTGCATGGATAATAGATTTCCAAAAGGCTTATAACTCAATGGATTGGAATTTCTTAAATAGCATTTTGTAGGCTCTAAACTTTCCCAGTCAATTCTTTCATTAGATCACATAGTGCTACTCAATTTTATCCTATAAAGTACTCATCAATAGGGAACCATCCAATCTAATTAAAGGAGTTAAGGGTCTCAGACAAGGAGGGCCCTTATCACCCTAGTTATTGAGATAATGGTGAAGTTAGTTAAAGGGATGAACTGCAAGGACAACTAATTCAAGTATCACTTCAAAAGCAAAGGAGTAAAATTTACATCTCTTATTCACAGATGACCTAATCCTATTCTCCAAGGCACACCCTAACTCCTTAAGCTTCTTATAACTACTTTTAACCTATTCCATTCTAGTTCTAGACTTGCCATTAATAAGTAGAAAAGACACTCATCCCATTAAACATTACATAATATATATAACTTAGGTGTTTGGAACAAATCACAAGCATATAGGCTACCTTCCAATTACCTATTTAGGAGTGCCTATTGCTACTAATAAACCTTCCTACACTATTCTAAGACCTTTAATAGAGAAAATGAAGCTTATAATTGCTTTCTGGAGTTCAAAATGCTTATCTTTAGCTATCAAGGTTTCATTAAATCCATATTTAATAATCTAAATATATGCTAAAGATCTCATATCTGGCTTCCTACAAGAATTAATAAAAATATCAAAGTAATGATGAAAGTTTTCTAAGGAAGGGTAGTGATGAAGGCAAGAAAAATGAAAAGGTAAAATAGTTTAAAATATGTAAGAATAAGAAGGAAAAAGGTTTTGGAATCCATCATATTAGGTTGATGAACCGAAAACTAATGTTGAAAAGAGTGTTGAGAATCTTAAAGGAAAAAAAATCTCTATAGGTTCAATGGATTCATACATATTATGTAAAAGAACAAGAATTTTGGATGTTAAATCCTAAACCTGAATTTTCCTGGACTATGTACCACCTCTTCAAAATCAATCACAAATATAAAAAGGAATTCATGTTTCAAGAGGGGGATGGAAAATCAACAATATTTTGGTATGACTTTTAGTCAAATATGGGACACCTAGATGAAGTTTGGAAGTTATAATAATTAAAAGAACGATTCCAAGAAATACTACTATGAGTAATGCACTTAATGAATACAGGAATGCACAACTGGATCAAGCCATGTTCAATCCTTGTGGTTGAATCTATATGAAGGATCATATTAAATGGAGAGGGACCAGTTGTGGAATCATCACTAACATATCATGTAGGAAGCTATTAAGCTATTAATGAGAACATAGTGGCAATCACAACAATAAACGTCATTAGAGAACATATTATGGCACACAATCTGCATGCAGAATGTGATCTAAACACTATAATCAATTGGAGATTACCAGCATATCATCATAGCTAAATAGAGAGATAACTACACAACAAAAATCATAATATAAGGGGTAGTAGAATTACCTATAAGAGTAAATGAAAACATGTTGAAGCATGGAGGATCCAACAATAGAAATATTACAAATTTACAATACAAAAATATTACAAATTTACGATACAAACTCCCCCTACATGATGTGTTAGTGATGATTGTATCACTGATCCCTCTCCATTTAATATAATCCTTCATATTTAGATTCAGCTGTGAGGATTAAGCATGGCTTGATCCAGCTGTGCATTCCTACGTTCATTAAGTGCATCATTCACAGTAGTATTTCTTGGAATCAATCTTTTTAATTATTACCTAAAAGAAGAAATGAAAACAGGTTGCAGCATAGAGGATCTAAACATAGAAATATTACAAATTTTCAACACAAACTCTCCCTTGTAGTGCATAACACGATCCTTAGTTATGCATCCCGAATCTAACATAACAGGGAAAAAATGAAGAAATGCAAAAAGATACCTGATTTCAGTTCCACGACTTTAAAAGAGCTTTTGAAGTCAGAATGAGTGCTATTCCACTGACACTTTCACAAGAGTTACACATCGAGATATGGTTAACGTCTTTTTGTAGCTTTCTTAATATGTGAACCTCTGAAAAGGTCAGAGTATCTGTACATTCACGATTTACTTATACAGCTATTAAGCAGCTACTGAAGACCATAACCTTCTATATATAGCATCTATATCGGACTTCCCCATCATAGATCCACATTAATTGATATCCAATTTTCTCACTGGACTTCAGCCACTAACCCGGATCCTTTATTAGGCTACTTTATTATCTTTATCTAGACCAATTTTGATTAGCTTAATTGATAATTTATTAAAATCATTAAAAAGTAATTGATTGTTGTACATCCCATGGGAAAATATCTAACATTCTCCCCCTTCGACGATAATTAATTATAGTAGTTGTTACAAATGTAAAACTAGTTTAAAATGCAGTTTAGCCAATCACTATATAGGTCGACCAAGTTTAAAAAACTATTAGATCTAAAGAAAATAAAAGTTTATTCCCTATTTAGATATATCAAATGAAGCTGAAGAGATTGCACCATCTAGTAAAGGTAATCAGAAACAAGGCATGACCCAACAACTCCAAATCTAGACCCAAATAATCATGCTTTCTATCATAATTGTATTAAAACATTTTCGATTAGTCCCATGTGCATGTAAAGACATTTTTAACTCTTTAGAAAAAAAAAATTCTGATAGTACTTACACGTCTTCGTGTAAATAATTTTGTTGATATTCTAAATTTTAAATCTTCTTGTAAGGTTTATTAAAATTTTTGTTAAGTATGGTATGATATATTTCTTAACTTTTAATTCCTTTTCAATAGAATAACGATAACAACACCTAGTATGAATCCCTCTTATACACGGGATTTGGTGGTTCTTTTCAATGGAATAAAGTCTAAGGTAAGTAGTAAATATCAATAATTACTTAAAAAATATAATACTAAATATATTATAAATTTTAGTTGGATAATTACCTTTAGCTAATAAGTTCTCCTATGTTTCTTTAATTTTGATAATTAAATTATTATATAATTGATATATCCCATATATATAAAATAATAATTTAATATTTTGATTCATACTAATAATTAAGTTTAGTAAATTTTTTAAATTTTATAATAAAAATATGAAAATAGTAATGCTGATCAAACTCAATAGAAGTAATTAACTTCCCTTTTTGTTTTAGTACTTTTTTCCTTATAGAGATATAATTTAGTGGAGATAATGATATCCATGGTTAGCATATGCTTACTTGTAAAAAGAGATAATATTTTAATATATAATTTAAAATATATAAATTATACAATAGTAAGAATCTCATGTGTTTATTAATGTTCACATTTTATAAAAAAAATTTACTATTTTTTATAGTGGTTTCTAAATGTTTACATTATATGAATTTTATCATGAATTAATAATTTATGGTTTCATCATAAATTTATATATTTGGTTGTTTTAGAAATTTTTTATTATCTATGCGTCTTATTCATTATAATATAAAAAATTTATTCAAATACATCTATTTATTTATGTTATTTCAAGGTTGTACTTTGTAAGGGCTTAAGAAGTAATATCATCATATTCAGTGCCTTCCTATCATGTGATGCTATGACCTTAATTATTTGGATCGTAATTTGTAATCATTTACTGAAGAAGAAGAAGAAGAAAAGGAGCAGGACCGGATAACATGCAATTTTATTAATTCAGTAAAGAACACTGGATTGATGAATTTTGGGTTTGACAATATATATAGAAAAAACTAGACGGATTCAATAGTCGGTCAATGTAAATTGTACAGGAAAGATGGGGAAGATAAGACGCCTGGGGCATGTCAAACAGCTCTGTACAAAAGGCAGGCATCTATTTCGATAAGAGTGGTACATCCAGAGCAGAGATTGATTAAATTCAGACAGTAACTTCCACATCCCCGCAAATCGTAATTTTTGAACTAGAGAAGACACTTTCAGCATTTTGAAGAGTGAAACCGTGAACGATGGGCAAAGGGAAACCCTGACCCAGGTGTGCATTTACGTATGGCAAGAAAACAGTTTGGATAATTGTCCACAAGACTGGCTGCAAGATGAGAAAATACATGTAATCATTAAACATGTACTTAATTTGGGGAAGTAATGAAAAAGAGCTTAGCCAAGGAAGTGCCTGAATCAGATATAACCGAAGCCTGCCAATATTGCTCCACTTCAAAGACAATGAGAAGTCATTTAATTGTACGTTGCCACCAAATTTGTTTCCCGATATTTTAACAGAACCTGACACACGTATCACCTGGGATTGGGAACACAAAGCAAGGCATGAATCTTGCACATAATCCTACTGCAAATGAGTCACAGGTAAAGCAATGATTGCAACTCATTGGCTACGGTAACAGTAAGATAAGTTTATAAAAAGCATCAATAGAAAATTTCAGAAACTCAAATAAATACAAGAACATTTGCTGCTTTGGAACTATCCTCTGTCAGGGTCCTTTTCTGAATGTTTCTATTCTACAAACATAACGATATAAGGGTGAATGTTCCACAAGAGACTTAAGGTTACCCTTTAGTCTCTCACTCCGAGTTAATCAGAAAGAAAAGTGAACGGAGAATGAAACCCGCAGAGGTATTTGGGAGAACCCAGAAATGATAAATAAGGCAAGATGTGACCTTCATGATGAATGATAACTAAACAGATAAATAGCGTAAGAACCTAGAAATAGAGCCAAGTGCTACATTTTCTTCACAGGAAAGCACAAAACTTGTTTCCATCTTATATCACAAAATAACACTTGATTCCAGAGGCAAAAACGTCCAGCACCCAATTAGCAAGTGAAGTCACCACATAATACGTAACTACAGTACAGCAACTTCACCTATCTTGCCACAATTATATGTTCATTGAATTGGATCAACTTATTAAAAAAATATATCACTCAGACATAGTTATTATAGGCAGAATTTTTTAATGGCAACAGTACAATCATAGGTATTCCCTCATGGCTAGCTTGAGATGCAGTCAGCAGAATAAAGCATTTGCCAGAGAAGAAAACAGAACGAAAAACAAAAGTTTCTAGAGCTGCAGTCTGCAAAGTACCACAACTAGTCCTTGGTATACCGAACCAACAAAAGCCTCATATATTTACAGTGAAAACAAAAACCTCAAACACTTTATCAGATTATCAACTGAAAATTCCAAAAGCAGACACTAGTTCTGACAGATCAAGCGAAGGAATAAAGCAAGCACATCTAGAAGTTCAGTGATGCTAAATCATATGCAGAAATTTTGACAAAGAAATGAAAAAGAAAAAGGAAGTTGCTGGATACACAGGACCGAAAAAAATATATCAACAAACTTACCAATGAAATGCATGCAACTGGTATCACTTGGTCCTCTTGCAAAACATCAATTATCAAGTTTGCATCTACAGTGGCATCAATGCCGTGCTCTAGGATCTTTATCACTGGAGGAGAAGATAAAGAGACATTCAGGTTCATGTCATTGTTTGGATATTTCTTGTACAGTTGGGGAATAATAAACCTCCATCCAGCAGTGTTTAAGAGAGACTGATCCGGTATTTTATCCACGATCCATTGCATAAAGTTTGCCTAACATAAAAAGGGAACAACACAGATAATGCTAAGAAAACCAAGAACTTGAAGAAATTCTCCATTTTAGTATTTCAAAACTTGATTTCGAAGAATCCTAGTAGCATGCGTCTTTGAAGTTCAAAGTTGGATTTTCACACAAATATGATGAAGCTTAGTATTTTAGGCTGCAGAAAGCCAACAAATGCACTCACAAGAAAAGACAGGATAATCTGGTTTTATCAGATGATATTGGTTGAAACTATAATCATTCATCCTGTAGACCACAATTCCCCCAATATAATCATTTATCCTGTAGACCACAGTTCTCCCAAGTAAGACAATATCAAGTTTACAGTAAAGAAAAAAATTATCTGAACAAGGATTCATCATAGATTTTCAATATGTGGACTCCAGCTAGTAAATGCAAAAATCATAGCTATACTAAGTTCATCAACTTACATCATAATACAAGGACGAAGCAGACTCAAAAACAGCTTGATCCATT
This sequence comes from Erythroxylum alaternifolium, assembly GCA_027478495.1. Lineage (NCBI taxonomy): Eukaryota > Viridiplantae > Streptophyta > Magnoliopsida > Malpighiales > Erythroxylaceae > Erythroxylum > Erythroxylum alaternifolium. The sequence continues at coordinate 8,372,617 of JANIIA010000010.1, read as the reverse complement.
GAAATTCCTAGCATTTTAGATGAATCAATGCAGGAAATGGGAGGTTGCAAACTTTGATGGTAATAAATGGAGATTGGATCCTTTTTCGTGGCAGCAAATAAGCCATTGATGTCAAAAGCAATGGAATAGTTACTCAAGGATGGATCATTCACAAAAGTGACATTTATAGAAGCATAATCATCCACTGGAATTTCCTTAGGCAGAGCTTGCATAAAGGAGTCAAGCTTTAGGATCCCTTCTCCAAGTTTCTTGGTGATAGTATTTTCTACCGTAGACCTTATTTGATCTTCAAATGCATCTATCATCCTGAAGCATAGCAATAAAGCATAATCATAGACAAGGAAATTAATCAAAGAGTAAATGAATTTGTTTTAGGGAAGATTATCCTACAACTCCAAGAATTTTCTTAAGAAATGTGGGCCATTTCTCAAATTAGTATTCCCGTAGTTGCTCATTACATTTAGTTTTAAATAGATTGCACATCTATCCACAAATGCAGGTAAAAAAAAACATTAAACCAGAATGAATAAATTTAATTTCAAATTTTCAAGTAGATAAATAAAATTAAGTTTCAGTGGATGGAATCAGCGAAGCACAATTGTCGTAAACACAGAGGTTAATCAATTTTAGGTGTTATAAAGCCTAATGAATTGGACTTCACTAAAGATTTAAGTATGGGAAGTTTCGGGCAGGTGAAGTGGAAAAACATTGCCACTTGGCATCAGAAGGAAAATGTAACAGTGATGCACAGTGCTTGATGATCAAATGGCAGCTCCACGTTAAGGATACATACCCTTGATAGAGCCAAGATGTTCCTCCCTCCAAACTAATAAAGATATCTCTAACATAACAACCACAGTCCATTAGTGACAGCTTTAGAGATCCTTCCTGGTTCTGCAAGCCAACTGTAAGTCCAAGTTCCATGCCTTCAACCTTGCCAGAAGCAGCACTCGTCAATTTCTTTTTGTTAAAGGCACAGAACATGAGCAGATAAGAGCACAGGAGACACAAGTAAGAGGCATTACACTTGAATTGCATTTAATCAGCATAAGTAACCACCCATTACATGACATACCGGAAACTGATACTGAAAAATCAAGATGGATTAAACTTTTCATAGGCCAATAACAATTCCACGTCCACCTTGAATAACCATTGAATAGCAATCCTGGGCAAGAGTTTATACCTGAACCGAAGCATGGCCGCTATCGCTGATATCCACAGGCAGGACCCAAGTACTATACTCATAAAACCAATTCATGGTCAAATTGCAAGTAGTCCCAGATGAAATAACAGCAACACCGGTCTCTCCAAGCTTGACAAACGACGAAGGAACGTCGATATTGTCAATAGTGATGTTGGAAAGCACCATACGAACACTACCCAAAAATGGGATTTTGGCAGTTCTCTCAATGATGGGCAACTTGAGTGGTACGATTGAAGAAATGGCCTTGCTGACAAGGTAATTCTTGAGAAAGTCAATGCCATTTTGGGATATGAAAATAGAAGTAAATGCTTGTTGTTTTTGCTGCTGATGCTGCCTTTGCTGAAGTTGTATTAGGTACGGCGTAGGTTGGAGGCTTTCGGTACCGGAAGGAATAAGAAGAGAAGAGAGAAAGAAAAGGAGAAGAATCGGTGCCATCTCTGGGAATTGGGCCCGCAAAATTCAGGATTGAGGGATTTTCTTCTTTTTGCAGAGGGCCAGAGAGGGAGAGACAACGAAACGTAACAAAGTTGGAACTTTTGGAAGTAGGTGAGGTCACCAGGTTTGCTTCTTGGCTCTTCGTTTCTCTTCTTTTCCTTCCGGTGACGGGGGGAAAGCAAGCATCATTCTAACTGAATTTCAGTTTAGTTAGAAACTTAATCATCATACAGTAATATGGTGTGATTTTTGTTTTGTTTTGTGTGACATTGGTACAAGAAAACAAAAACTGCGTCCAAAGGTAAATTGCACTGAAACATAAAACATAAAAAACAAAGAAAATCGATAAAATTTTTATTCTCTTAAAAGACTTTTTATTTTTTATTTTCTAGTGGATCTTACCAGTGTTATTGTGGAGTCCAAATAGCATTAATCAAATAAATATCAAAACAATCCCTATTTTCTTCTTCCTTCCACTCCTTATAATGGGAGTCCACGTGACATTAATGAAATACCAATCTTCTTTTTTTCTTTCTACTAACAACAATAATATCTCAGCAAAAGTCCATTAATACGTGACATTTGGAAAAGTTTAGAAATACATAGCCTTATCCCTAATTAGTAGAAATGTTGTTTTTGATAGACCAACATGA
>JANIIA010000010.1:8322248-8349297 GCA_027478495.1 Erythroxylum alaternifolium | reverse complement strand
TCTTTTTTCTTAAAAATTGTGATTATTAATTTATTATTTATATGTGAAATATCTGAAAATTATTGTTATTTCATTTTTAATTTTGATTATTATTTATTATTATGATTTTTGGAGTCAGGTTTAAAAATATACAGTACAATTGTACAATATGACAATGTACTATTTTGCAAATTTTAAAAAAATTCAGGGACTATTTTATAAATTTAAAAAATTATCCGAAACGGTACCTGGTATTGACCGGTACCGGTACAGTTCCGTACCAATATCCAATCCGGTACCGAATCCGGTACGGTATTCGCAACATTGCCAAGAATACACTGAAAATAGAAAAATGATTGCCCTAATGACAATAATGGAGACCTATTTATAGATCGACTTCAAGAGACTTACTTGTATATAATAAGTAACAATAATTATGCATAAACCATTACTAAAAATTTGGAACTACCCTATTTTTCCTCCAACAGCTGCCCAGTATCTGCCTAATTTGCCTTTGACTTGGTCTTCTTGTGAAAATATGTCTTTAGTGATCTATTAATGCATGATTATGTTTTTATTTAGAACAAGGTATACATGTATAAATATGGAGCTTGTAACCTATGTATATGCAAGAGAATAAAAATAGCATTTTCTTCGATATTTCTTTTTTGCCAACACTGGAGTTATATTTCATTTGCCAACTGGACTCTAATATGTTTGTGAAATAGTTAAATTCTCATTATATGTTTGGATCTATCAATTTACATTTGGTGCAGATTTGGGCATATCTATATCAGTCTTCAAACACGTTTGACAAAAACTTTGGTCAATGCATTTTTGGATCCAAAACGATCATTAACTCAGCACTATGGTGCAATTCAAGGGTTAACAGCTCTGGGACCAAATGTGGTATGTTCTTCTGTCAAGGTTCTAACAATTATTCATTTATAATGTATGAATCGTTATCTACAATTTTACCTGACGTCTTTTTAGTGTTTGATGAATGAAAATCTTTTGTATTAGAAATAAACTCGGGAGAAGCCAGATATTTCTTTGGCATCTCTTATCTTACATTGTGATGATGACATGATTACTCTTACTCTTAGTAGATGATGAAAATGGATTTTTCCATTCAATGATAGAGAATTAACTTGGGTAATCTTTTGAGGTTTTCTTGGAGGAAGTTTAGAAGTTATGTAACCTATGTTCTTTCAGTTGTCAAAAACATTATTGTAGGGACCATAAGTTGATTTTATTGACATATTTGCTATTTAGTACTATAGTCGATGTCCATTTCACATTTGAGGTGTTTTAGTATTGTACTCGTGTTACCGATTTAGTTTCAACTGACATTATTATTTCTATGGGGTAGCTCTTAAGAGTATTCTGCTATTTGAATTACTATACCAATTCAAAATTAAAAAAAGTTGATAGAAATACTAAAAATACGGAAAAAAGAGGATTAAATTATGGTCTTTATTTTCATCTAATTTCAAACAATCCTAGAGTGTTATAAACTTGATGTTTGAATCTGTCACTACTCTTATTAGGTTCGCCTTGAACATTGTAGTTTTAAGGAAAAAGGATATCACTACTGTTAAATTGCGGAGACGTAGAGGGTATTCTCTCTTTCATTTTGCTATCAAATAGCAAATTTGAGGTTACCCTAATGCCACATAATCTAGAACATTGTTTAGGCTTACTCTTGGCTATTGTTTTTTTTTCCCCCAAAAATTGAGGATTCCATTGGTTTAATGTAGATACATTCTAGAGTACAAAAGGTTGAGGATAAACCAAAAGGTCTAGATTACAAAAAGCTATGGTTCCTACTAATCATCTACATCTTGAAATCTAAGGGATACTTATGAGACCACATAACTAGTATTACTCCAATCCCCATCTTCTCTTCATACTACTTGACAGATTTGGTGCTATATCTTTTGCTAACAATCTGCAAAGGAGGAAAATGTCATGAAAAACCATTTGAAAGCTTCGACTGGTTTGTCCATGTCTAGAATAATCTGCTTCAGGCCCCAAACTTGCCTGGTATATCTGCATCTAATTATAAGATGTTCCAGATTTTCCAATTTCGTATTACATAGCTCACAATGCATTGTGTTAATGGAGAACTTGATCCTGTCCCTTGTAAGCAACCCTCCATTGATTCCGATACATAACATAAATGAATGAGCTAGATGGATGTCACTGTCCCAAACTAACTCTGTCCACTCTTGCCTTGTGTTCTACGTAATCTAGAAAAGTGTTTTACATGATTTTATGTTGAATTTCCTTGATTTATCTACTAGCCACTAAATTTCATCGTGTTCTCCCTTTTGGCATCTAGGCAACTCTTCCATTATGAGGCTGACACTTCTGTTATCATGGAATGGCCATATCCATTGATTGTTTTTAATTAATACACTCACTTTAGTTTCTGAATTCACCACCAATTTTAAGGGTTGTACCTCTTCTACCCGATAGAGGGGCTTTTATAATGCCAATTATCATACCAAAAAGATGTGTTTTCGCCATTCCCAATCCTACGGAATACCTGTTGTTGCATCCATTGCTTTGTCTCTAGGATTTCCTTTAGAGTTCTTGTCATTTCTTGCCTTGGCTTTAAGATCCAAATAGTCTTGTTCTTTATGAAGACATTGTGTATCCATTTCACCCATAGATCCTCCCTTTTGTAGCACAACCACCACAAGTTTCTTTCTCTACTTACCTTGTGAATCATTCGTGCAGAATGGATACCCAGACCCCCCTTGTGGCTCAAGTTTGCAGAGTTTGCTCCAACTAATCTTAGCTTTGCTTCTACCTTGGTTTGAGCCATTCGCCCAGAAATCTCTAAGTCTCTTATCTATTTCCTTGAGGATATTTTTAGGGATAGATAAATGGTTAATCCAATAATTAGTAAGGTTGCTTAGTATTGTTTGAATAAGCTGTAGTCTGCTGCCATAACTAAGGAACCTGTTGCTCCATTGGTTGATTCTTCCATGGATTGAGTCCAACAAGGTTTGCAATCAACTGCACTGATTCTACTCTAGGCTATTGTTGATAACCATTTGAATAGTAATTTTGCCAAAAAACTGTACTGCTTTATTACATATGCACTTACTTGTTAATTCTGATTATCAATTATGTGATTATATGTTGAAGAACCATTATAGGCATCTTTTGGTGCATTTCTATGAAAAGAATTCTTGCTTCAAGGAAGTTGACAACAGTTCTGAAAAGTAGTTTTGTTGCGAATATATTTATCAAAATCCAAGCTTCATTTCCAGAATAATTAATATTTTTTGCATATTGTGTTTATTTCTCTCAATCTTTCTAATTATGATCATTGTTTTTTTGTACTTGTAATGATTGTACATTTCTTTGATACTTTGCTAATTAATGCTAGTACTTGATAATCAGGTTCGCCTTCTTATATTGCCAAATCTTGCACCATATCTGCAACTTCTTGAACCGGAGATGCTTCTTGAAATACAAAAAAATGAGATGAAAAGATTTGAAGCTTGGCGTGTCTATGATGCTTTATTGGTAAGTTGCTGCTCTAAACTAGAAATTTGATGCTTGTATCTGTTGTGAGAATAAAATTGATAGAATGAAGAAACGGTTCCTTTAGAAAATCAGATAAGAGAAGGGGATGAGAACATTTAGAGAAAATCACAAACAAATTCATTCATTCTGTGCTTGCCTGTTGAAAAACTATGTGGCTAAAGCATAAAATTTTCAACGAAACACTCTACTATTGGTCTAGATCCATTCTTTTTAGAGCACTGAACCAGAAGTTGCATACATGTTATATGCTGCGTTTAACCCCTAACAATTACAAGAAAAAAAATGTTAACTATTTAAACTGCTCGTCTCCTTTCTTGCCTCCACTTCTTTATCCCTCCCTTCTCAGAAATGTTGTCCACAAGTTTTATATTGGGGAATCATCGTTGCAGGTCATACAAAACACCCATGTTGCATTCTTAGGCTGTGAGTCCGATCATTGAATTAGAAGTTGAGTGGCTGCTTGATTGTGACCTTTCAACATTCTCCTTCCCATATGGCCACTAGTTAATCAATCAGAAAATCCAATTTGAGCTAGTTGAGCAGAAGAAATTGAAGTTTCATTTGAAATATGTTTCTTGAGCTGGGAATGTGAAAGTATGATGAGTCAACTTTTTGGGTTGTGACTTGTAAGCTGTCTTCCAACTCTATCCAGAATTTGATAGGGTCTATAGTGTAGAGTGATAGCTTGTGATTCACCCTTCTTCCCGTTGAATTTTATTTTTAGGATTGAAGCTTCTCATATACATAATCTCCAATAGCAAAAGTTACATAATCTCTAATAGAAAAAGTTCTCTGTGTTTTCTTTTTGTTTGCCTGTTGTTTTGTCTTGTGTTATGCTCTCTTAAGATGGAATTTGGCCACTTGAAGAGCCGTCTCTTTGTCAAGGAGAACTTGATCCACTCTTAACACTGTTGAATCACCTGCAAAGTTGGAAATATAGAATGGAAGAGGATAAACGTAGAGAATTTTAAAATGAGTGATGTTGATAGAGATAGGTGATACTGATATCAATGGCAGAAATTATGGACCTTAGTTGCATAGATTGTTGTGAATGATAATTGCAAAGATTATGGAAAAAAAATATGCCTAAGATTATGAGATTCATTCTACCATAATTAGTGTATTACCTGTATATATCTATATATATATTCTTACCTATAGTAGGTTACCAATGATTATTGTGAATATATTATTATCAAAAACAGATTGTACAACAATTCATATTCATTGGAAATGATCCTCAAGAGGAGGCAATTCAGCCATTTACTCAAAATTGTTATGGTATAAGAGTTTCACTTCTGTCCTTTGAAGTTTTCTGGTCTGTTTTCATTTTCATTGTGGGTTGATTAATTTTTAATCAACTACTATGCTTTGAGATTTATTTTGGGTCAACTTGTGGTTAGGTCTTGCAGTGAGATTTCTGGACTTGAATTTTTTTGACAATGGCTACTGAGAATATTTTGGAAAAATATCAGCAGAGACTTTGGCTTTCAAATTTACAGGAAGGAATTATGCAACATGGGAATTTTAATTCAAAATGTTTCTGAAAGGGAAGGACCTTTGAGGTCACATTGACGGGTGTTTTGCTGCTCCTAAAGATGATGAGGAATTTAGCTAACGGGAGGCAAATGATGCTCTAATTATCTCTTTGACTTTAGCATTTATTGAATGCCATATGGTGAACAATTTATGCTCCTTTGGGACAGCCAAAGAGATGTGGGATTATTTAAAGCTTATATGCAATCAAGATAATGCTGCAAGAAGATTTCAACCTGAACTTGAGATTAATAATTTAAGTCAAGACAATCTTTCTATTGAACAATATTATTCTGGATTTATTAATCTATGGAGTGAATATTTTCGGGCTATCTGTTCTAAGGTACCTAAAGGGGCCTTAGTTGGTCTTCAGAAGATTCATGAAGTTAGTAGGCAAGATCAATTTTTGATGAAGCTGCGATCAAAATTTGAAGCTGCCAGGCTAAATTGCTGAATAGAGATCCGGTTCCTTCTTTTGGATTTCCCGTATAGCTGAGTCTCCTTCCCAACTTTGTTTGATACTTGTAACATATCCGTTTGAGCTTTAGAGAGTGTTAGCTCAAACAATTTAGCATTAGAGAGCCTAGCTAGAGAGTCAACAGCAATATTTTCTTTAACACTCTTATATATTACCCCAACATCATAGCTTAAGAGTTTAGGAAGCCATGATTGTTGAAATGAAGTTGTGTCCCTTTCCTCAAGCAAGAATTTGAGACTTTTGTGATTTGTTATCACTATGAAATGCCTCCCAATCAAATGATGTTACCAATGGTTCATGGCTTTAATGACTTCTAGAATATCTTTTTCATAAGTTCCTTGTTGCTAGTGCTAAGCTCAAATGAGCAATAAAGAGTTGACTGAAGAACAACCCTTATGCTTATACCACTTGTATTTGAGTCAATTGCAGAAGTCTTTAAGAAATTAGGAAGGGCAAGTTTAGGAGCAATAATTAACAGAATGCCACTGTAAAGCATCTTCACCAATTCAGTTAAATTCTTAATTATAATATCAAAGTGCCTGATAAATCTTTTATGATATTCAATCAGTTCCAAAAATCCTCTCTGTTCTTTGGTAGTGGTGGGTTTAGGCCTTTCTTCATCGTCTCAAACTTCCTTAGAGTCAGTGGCTACCCCTTTTCTAGATATGGACCATATGGTATACCCCAAATATTCCGCTTGTCTTGGTCGAAAACTGCCTTTGATTCTTCGTCAATGTTTGCTACCTTAACTGTTCCAAACAATTGAAAGTTAGGGCTAAATCAGGATAGGCTTCTTGAGACTCATAAAAATGTCATTCATCAATCCTTGGAATGTGGAGGGGCATTAGTTAAGCCAAGGGTCGCATAACTAGAATTTCGTAGTGATTATCATGTGCTTTAAATGCAATCTTGTGAAGATCCTCAGGATGTATCCAAATCGAATGATAGCCTGACCCGATATCAAGTTTGGAATACCTAATTGAGCCATGTAATTCATCCAAGAGTCCTTCAAAGGAATTGGGAACTTGTCCTTCACAGTTTGCTTGTTTAAGTTCCTTATAGTGACACACATTCTCCAAGAATTGTCTTTAGTGACACATTCTCCAAGAATTCTCATTCTTTTTCACCAACACGATTGCAGATGAGTATGGAGTAATGCTAGGTTGGATGAAACCTTATTGTAACAGCTCTTTCGCCATGCTTTTAGTGTTTTCCTTTTGCACCCCAATAATATCTATAAGGACAAATGTTGGCTTCTGAACCCTCTTTCAAATGAATTCTATTATCTTGTTTCCTATGTGGTGGCAATGTCAACAAACTAAATTCAGTTAGAAGTAAACTGATTTCGTCGAATGTGTTCAGTGATTGTTTGCATTCATCTATATTGTTTCAGTTGATACTCAATTGTAACATATAAAAAGCTGGTTGGACAAGGCAACATCTTTTGAAAATCCTTCTCTCCCATCAACTAAGAGTTTTTGTTAGGACCAATGTGGTCAAGGGTAATTCAGGAAGGGGGAGAATAACAAAGACGTAAATAAGCCTAGGATATGGAGAGTATACTCGAGTAGAAAGAAAGAGGGGGCAGAGAGGAGTGAGTTAGTTAGTTAGTTAGTTAGTAGGTGGCTGAGTTGGCACAAGGGTTGAGTTGTAACAGAATGGCCTCAATAGGTAGTTTTGAGGCAAAGAGGGAGAGGAGGGAGGGCATTGGAAATTAAGAAGAGAGATATTGTAGACAGAAAGAATTTCCTTCTTTTTGAGGAGCATTTTAGCTCTGGAAGGGGTGTCCATTGGAATAACCCTTGTAATAGCAGTAGAGTGCCTTTTATCTGTTCAATAACATACACTTTCACTAGTTTATAAAGCTAGAATCCTATCATTGGTCCGACTTGCGGGATATAGAAAGGGAGAATCAGTTTTCTTTTGGGGAACTAAGAATTTAGAAAGATCAAAATCGATGCCACCAAAGGTGTCCGATAGAGTAGATTTGTTGGAATCTTGTATGGCTAATCTGGAGGCTGGAGTTGAGGATATTTAATCGTCTATGAGGATGGCAATGGGGGAAATGCAGTGAGCTTTGCTGCTGGAAATGAGCAAAATGATGGGTAAGAGACCAGAAGAAGGACAGGGGAGTGATACTTTAGGAAGAGGGCGAACTATGGCTGGTGAAAGGAATAATCAACATCCTCAACAACCACTCCGATAGAGCATTCCTCTGATAATATGGAGGAATATAGGATGTCGATACGTAAGGTTGAATTGCCCATGTTTGATGGGTCTGACCCTATGGGTGGATTAGCGGAAGTATATTTTAAGGTTCATAATACCTCATAAAAGGTGAAAATCAAACTGGCTCTCTCAAGTATGGAAGGATCAATCATTCATTAGTTTAACCTTCTGACAGAGATGGAGCTAGAATTGAATTGGAAAAAATTTAAGAGAGCTTTAATAGATCGATATGGACAGAGGCGGTTCGAGAATCTATTCGAAGAACTTTCGAATTTGCGGCAAACTGATATAGTTGAAGGATACATCGAGGCCTTCGAATTCATATTGTCGTAGGTGGGTCGTTTACCGGAAGAACAATTTATGGAATATTTCATGAGTGGATTGTGATCGGATATCTAGAGGAGGGTGTGTACGTTCGGTCCGGTGAACAAGTACTAAATGATGAAAATCGCAACAGCTGTGGAAGAAGAGGTGAACGGAGCACAAGGAGTTGTCAGAAACTTGGGTTCTCGACATCGTGCATGGACTCAAAATCGAGAGAGTAATTTTAGGGGCAACTTTCAGGTCAACCCGAATCCTAAGGAGTCAGATCGCACAAGCCCAGTGGGTTGAGTGAGATTTTCTTGTGGATTGGGGGCGCGTAGAACTCGGGAAACATGCGGGTACTGACTTGACTCCCATGCCTAGAGCAGAGTTGCAACATCTTCCATGGCAGCACTGATAAGGAGGCCTGAGGGAGAAAAGAGGGTGTTGACAAAGAGAAACAGGGGGGTGCATAACATTTCCTACCAAGAACTCATGGATAGAAAGGCCAAAGGCCTTTGTTTCCGATGTAGGGAGAGATTCCATCGACTACATCAATGTTTGGAGAGACAGCTAAGGTTATTGGTCTGGATGACAATGAAACATTGAATCAAGATGAGGAAATAATAGCTATGGAGGCAGATATTGACGAGAAAGGTGATTTAGCTTTAGAATGCTGAACTATGGGAGTTTTTGTGGTTAATGAAGCAATGGTATCTGAAACTAAAACCATGAGACTAGAAGAGAAATTACACGGGGTTCCTATTATGATTTTGGTGGATTGGGGCAAGCCACAATTTTATTTTGCCTGAATTAGCTAATGGCTTTGGGTTAACAATAGAGCTCAATAAGGCCTTGGGAATCAGATTGGTTGACGGCTATAAAGTAATTACTAAAGGAAGTTGTATAGGGGTTCCTATTCAGTTGGGTGAGCTGGACTGGAAGATCGATGCTTATGTACTAGATTTAGGAGTAATGGATGTGATTTTAGTGCTTGGTTACAGACGTTGGGAAGGTCATCGTAGACTGGAAGGAGATGACCATGCAATTCCAACGTAAAGGACAAAAGGTGGAGTTATGTAGCAATGTAGAAACAAACGCAATAAAGAGAAGAGGAAGTGTGTACCCTGAGGATTCAGTATCCTTAAACAGTCTTTTAGCAACCTTAAAGTGGTAATTTCCAATCAGTTGAAGGAATGGCTATAATAGGGGAACAACGGACTCAGCTTAATAGAAAAGAAGAGCAAGAGCTGAACTTGGTGTTGAACCAATTTTCGGAGGTGTTCCAAGAGGTTCAAGGGTTAGCTCCCCAAAGAAACCACTCTCATTCTATTGTTTTACAGCAAGGACAAGGTCCAATTAGTGTGAGACCATATAGATACCCACACCATCATAAAGATGAGATTGAAAAAAAGTTCAGCAAATGTTGCAAATAGGCATCATACGTCTTAGTTCCAGTGCTTATTCCAGTCCGGTAATTTTAGTCAAGAAGAAAGATGCTTCATGGTGAATCTGTGTAGATTATAGAGCCCTAAATATGGCCACAGTACCAAACAAGTGTCCTATTCTGGTGGTGGATGAACTCTTAGATGAGTTGCACGGTGCTTGTTTCTTTTCTAAATTAGATCTCAAATCTGGGTATCATCAAATTAGGTTCAAGAATGAGGACATCCATAAAACGGCTTTCCGAACACATGTTGGCGACTATGAGTTCCTAGTAATGTCGTTTGGATTGACCAACGCACTAACTACATTTCAGTCAACAATGAATGACATTTTCAGACCCTTCCTTAGAAGGTTTTTTTGGTTTCTTTTTAATGACATTCTGGTATATAGTGTTGATTGGAATACTCATCTTTTGCACTTAGCAAGTGTCTTGGAGGTCTTAAAAAGGGATCAATTTGTAGTTAACAAACATAAGTGTAGTTTTGGAAGGCGAACAGTGGAATTGGTTCATGTTATTTTCAGAAAAGGGGTAGCTATTGATCCAGCAAAGTTTTCAAGTGTTGTGAACTAGCCTATTCCTTGAAATGTTAAGGGGGTGAGGGGATTTCTTGGGTTGATTGGATATTACTAAAAGTTCATTATAAACTATGGTAAAATAGCAAAACCACTCATCGAACTAACAAAGAAGGAAGGGTTTCATTGGAACTCAGCAACTTTAGAGTCCTTTGAGACCTTTAAAAAGGCGTTGACTACTTCTCTGGTATTAGCTCTACCAACATTTTCCCAATCTTTTGAGGTTGAATGTGATGCTTCGGGCAAGGGGGTAGGTGCAGTTTTGATGCAGAATAGGAGACCAATACTACTACAGTAAGGCTTTTCTAGAGAGTAATCTTTCTAAGTCTGCTTATGAGAAGGAACTAGTGGCATTGGTGTTGGCAGTGCATCATTGGCATCACTATTTGCTAGGCAAATCATTTGTGGTGTATTCAAACCAGGAAAGCCTTCGCCATTTGTTGCAACAGAGGGTGTCTACTACGGATCAACAATGATGGTTAGCATTTTGAGGTCATTTACAAACTGGGACCAGAAAACAAAACTGCTGATGTGTTGTCACGGGTGTATGAAGAAGGAGCGCTGAAAAGCATCATTTCTTACCCGCAGTTGGCTGATGGCTGAATCCTTCAGCAGGAGGGGCACAAAGACCCTATATTGAGTGGCATTATAAGGGATCTGCAGCGGGATCCAACTTCTAAAACTGGGTTTTTATGGCATTAAGGTGTTCTTTTGTACAAGGGAAGGTTGGTGATTTTAGCTCAATCCACTTTTATTCCATTACTCCTAAAAGAGTTTCATTTTTCCCCTATTGTAGGCCATTCAGGTTATCTGCACACCTATAGGAGAATTGCGAGCAATCTTTATTGGATTGGTATGAAGAAGTCCATTCAAGACTTTATCAAGTCTTGTGACACATGTCAAAGGCAAAAATATGCTGCCACATCTCCCGTGGGTTTGCTGCAACCTTTGCCAATTTCTAATCAGATTTGGGAAGACATTTCAATGGACTTCATTATGGGACTTCCTAGATCTAAAGGGTATGAAGCAGTGCTGGTCATGGTGGATCAACTATCTAAATATGGCCATTTTATGCTATTAAAGCTCCCCTATACTGCTAAAAGTGTGGCTGAGGTGTTTGTTAAAGGGGTAGTACGCCTACATGGAGTGCTACAATCGATCATAAGTGATCGTGAACCATTGTTTATTAGTCATTTCTAGAGGGAGTTGTTTCGTCTGTAGGGTTCTATGCTTAAAATGAGCTCCTCTTATCATCCGAAAACAGATGAACAAACAGAAGTTCTCAACAGGTGTTTGGAAACTTATTTGAGGTGTTTTGCTTCTGAACAACCTAGGCATTGATCCTATTAGATTTCATGGGCAGAATTGTGGTACAATACCACTTTCTATATGTCTACGGGTTCAACTCCCTTTGAAGTGGTTTATGGTAGGAAACCCCCAACTTTGGTTCGATATTTACAAGGAGAAACTAAATTGGAGGCAGTGGCTAAAGAGTTAATGAGTAGAGATGAGGCATTGCATCAGCTAAAATGCAATCTGAATAGGGCGCAAGACTAGATGAAAAAGTATGCTGATAGAAAACGAACTCCGTTGTCTTTCCAGGTGGGAGAATGGCTTTTTCTTAAGCTCCATCCCTACAAACAGCTAACGGTGGCCCGACATATTAGTAAAAAACTAGCGGCAAGATACTTTAGGCCTTTTTAATTTCTAGAAAAATATGGAGCAGTCTTATATAAGCTCAAACTGCCCCTACATTCTAGAGGCCATCTGGTGTTCCATGTGTCTCAACTAAAGAGGGCTACGGGGAACTACTCTATAGAGACAACTTTACTTGACAGAATGGAAGTGGAGTTGGAAAATGTCGTGGAACCCGAATATGGGTTAGCTAGTCGAATAATTACTAAGGTAGGGGACTCCACATGCCGATGGTTAGTTAAATGGAAGGGTAGGCCGATGGAGAATGCTACATGGGAGGATAAATTTGTTATTTGCAGTCAGTTTCCTCAATGCAGCCTTGAGGACAAGGTTGCTCTTCTAGAGGGGAGCAATGTTAGGACCAATGTGGTCGAGGGTAATTCAGGAAGGGGGGAGAATAACAGAGATGTAAATAATCCTAGGATATGGAGAGTATACTAGAGGAGAAAGGAAGAGGGGGCAAAGAGTAGTGAGTGAGTTAGTTAGTTAGTGGCTGAGTTCGCATTAGGGCTGGCTTGTAACAAAACGGCCTTAGTAGGTAGTTTTGAGGCAAAGAGGGAGAGAAGAGAGGGCATTGGAACGTAAGAAGAGAGATATTGGAGACAAAAAGAATTTCCTTCTTTCTGAGGAGCATTTCAGCTCTGGAAGGGGTGTCTTGTGGAATAACCCTTGTAATAGAGTGCCTTTTATTTGTTCAATAACATACACTTTCACTAGTTTATAAAGCTAGAGTATATTAGTTTTTTTCAGGAATGAGCCTCCCTTATAGTTCTCATATTAAGTTCCATTGGACATCATCTTGGGTGGCTAACCATGCACGCCCAACATTATGTCGCATCCCCCTAAAGATGTCCCTAAAATCATTAACAATATAAGCTGCTCCTCGTTTCCTTCCGGCATCCACTTTGTTATCTGCAATGTTATCCAGTAGAAATACTCTTGCTATGTAAAGGGTTTTTGATGTGATTCACTTTCCAGTGTGCAGCAGGTCACTGTATACGTGACTGTTTGAAGATTTTCCCACCTTTGATGTCACTTCCAACATATGCTATCTGGAAAACCAACAGAAGACTAGTTACTGAACATCCAAGTAAGCTTTCTAACTTTACTTGTTTGACAATTTGTGCTTACTTGCTGATATACATATATATTTTCGTTGAACTGACTGATTGTCTGATTGGTGTGAGAATAGTATTTTCTAACTTCAGTTATTTTGTTATTGCATGCATTCTTATTGGCTGTGCTTGTGCATAATTAGCTATGTTGTACAAGATTTTCAGTACTTCCAGCAGTTACTAGTGTGCCTTAAGTATTAATTCTATCCGCCAATGCAGTTGGGGTCAGGGATGGTGCATTTCCTGCAATGGGAGAAGACATGTGTTCAGTTATCACGAACATCTTCTACTCCACCCCAACAAAATAGATGATACATAAATTCTAAATCTCCAGCCCTCTCGTCTCTGTGATTTTGAGTTCATTTGTTCAAGAACTGTGGGTATCCTGTCGTATGGTGTGAGTAACCTTGTAGGTGAGATACATACTGGAGTTACATGTCTTCCCTGTTCTTGAAGGCACCATAGTTAAAGCTATGTAATTCTGAATAATATGGTTACGTTACATTTCTATCTCTAATACTGGTCACAAGGGCAGATCAGTGCAGTTGAAAGTCCTCCATTTAATTTCCTGCTTTGGGAAAGGTTGGGGAGGAGGTGACATATAGATATCCATCTTAATTGCATGTTGTCTAATTGGGGGTTAGTAAGTCCAAACAGATAAAAGACTGGAGTGGTTTATGTACAAAGAAAGATGCATAACCCAATGCCTAAAACTTTTGGGTTATGGACTTCTTTGTATATAAACCACTCCTTTGTAAGAAAATTAAAAATTTTGGCGATAGTACATGTTTATGACCTTCTCTGCAATTAAGCAGATTCCTCAGCAATAAATTTGAGATGATTATTCAGCAGTGGAGAAGAATTGCACTTACTGTTATGTATTCTCCTATCACATGTATAAAGCATACGCTAAAATGCGTGCTGTTATATACTCTCCTATCACATGTCGAAAGCATACACTAAAGCATTTTACAGCGATGGTAGAGTTTAATCTCGTTTACTTGTGTATATTGTGAAGGTAAACGTAAGGCAAGCATGGAGAACTTGGAACAACCACAGGCAAAGAAGATGGCTACTGTTGGCCCGGTCAATATAATGCCAATAAACTCCTCACCATCCGTTGTACAAGTGGAATCAATGGCTCCAGTTTCGCCAAATGATCCTTTGGGAACACCTTCTGAAAAGACACAGAATGATGGTGAATCTAGCCATGTAGGTGAGAAGGAAAAGGGCGATGATCCATACATTAGGATGTCAGCAATTCTCAAACAGGTCCGGAATGATGAATTAAGCAGTGGCTGTCTCCTGGTGTCTCTGTTTGAATTATTTGGTGAAGCTATTCTACCATTTATTCCAGCTCCCGAAATGTCATTGTTCTTGTAATCAAGTGCAGTTTTTAGGCCTACGTGATGAATAGAGTTACAATTAAAGGAACATAGCATGTCGAGTTCCTATGAAATTTTTAGCTAAGATAAGTAAATATTTTAACCAATGAAATCCTAGTTGTGTTCATGAGGAACAAAATTTTATTATTGCTAATCCCAGTTGCTGCAAGAGTTTACACCATTTGCTTTGGTTAAATTTTGGACTACATCTGGACTAAGGATGAAAGTAAGGAATCACAAAATCCGGAGACATTACGGAGTTACTGTACGACAGAAACGAATGAGCTTAGGATTATGAATGATAGTATCTGAAAAGGCCATATTGGCAACTATCTTTTTGTAACAAGGAAAGGAGACAATGGTTGCCTTGATTCACTATGCAAAGGTAATGGTACATATGATGGATTAGTAGTTAAGAAGGTACATTAATTACGATTCCAGTAATTAAAGTCAGAGTATATATTCTGGAACACTCTTTCAAGTTGGAGCATAAATATTGATCATTTTCAATTTTGTTACAAGTATAATTGATCTGATGTATATTTAGAGCATTTTTTACTGTAAGGTAAGTGGATAAATTAATTAACAAAAATAAATTGCAACAAGTTCTAAGAAGTTACAGTTACGAGTATTGATTCTAGCTTAAGAGCCAAATTAAAACTATCTAAATAAGGGAATCATGAGATCTTAGGAGTGATCTAGCGAAAATAGGAAATAACTTAAATTCTCCATCTAGTTCTCATTACGCTGCTTAGTGAAAGGTGTAGGTTGTTGGCAAGGATGAATAACTTGAAATGCACGAGAATCTTGTGGTAGATTATTTCTAGTCTCTGGTGGAAGCACCATGTAGTCTAGTGTTTCTTTCCTGCCCTATTGTTTTATTACAGTGTAAGCTAAGGTGGTGCAGAAATTTGCTCCATAGCCAAACTAAATACTTGCATTAAGAGCATAAATGATTGGAGCTTTCGGTATCTGTCTGCATAGCTCGCATGAAGCATTGGAGACATGAAACTTTAGGGAATCCTTTGCTGCCAATCTGTCTCTCAAGGCCAGCCATAAAGTGAAGGAATGAGTAGGAGTGATACTAGTGTTCTAGACCAGGTTATGGCAGGACACAATGAAGGGATTGGGTAAATTAGAAATTTCCTATGAATGCAAGGTGATTTTTTTTGGAATTGTTAGCTAACAATTGGATAATTTATGGAGAAGGATTTGGTGAATATGTTTGCATATTGCTAATTATTAATTCAAATCCCTTGGTATAATGAAAGGGCCAGGACTAGTTATTAACTCTTACTAGCTCATAAACCTTTTTTCTGAGAGGATTGAGGGATCTCAAGGTGTTAAAAGTATGGGAGTTTGAATAGTGCAATAAATTCATCTTATTGATCAAACCAAAAGAAGGTGTAGCCATCCTATTATGTGCTTGATCAATGGATGCATCCAACTCCTAATTTGGAGAATCTGTTGGAGAGTCCATGACATTTTGGTTACTGTTATGCTTGATGTGGTATAGATGTATTCATATATCCCACAAATTTTCTTTTTCAATAGTTTCCAAAGCTTTTGAGCTAGTAAGGTTTTGCTTAAGGTTTTGGCATAATTGATCCCCAATCCCTCGTATTGCTTAGGTTGACAAACTAAAGCCCATTTTACTTTAGGTAGTTTCTTAATGTTGTTTCACCCAATCCATAAGAAGTCCTTTAGTTTTCTACCAATAACTTTTATTACTACAATAGGGAGGGCCATACAGGAGCACCAATAGATAGCCAGGTTGCTTAATATGAAGATAACCAACAGTTATAGCTAAGAAACTTGTTACATCAATTGTTTATTCTCTTATTAATTGAGTCCAGTAAGGGGATATAGTTATGATATGTGAGTTTCTTTTCAATGATTAAACACCTAAGTACTTAAAGGGGATAGTTACTGAGTTAAAGTCCAAAGAACAAACCAACTTGTATATGGCGGGATTAACCCCTACTGAAGCATAAAAGGAACAATTGTTAGGTTTACAACTCAACCTTGAATGTTGTCTGGAGGAGTTTAAAGTGTAGAAGAGTATATTGATTGAAGAAGAAGTGGCTCCACAAAGTAGGAGAAAATCATTTGCAAATGCTAGCTAGGTTAAGTTGAGAGCATCTATAGTGATATGTGAAGCTTGGTGCCTTTAAGATACCAATATTGATCATCCTTATGAAAACCTACATGCTAATTATAAATAAGTAAGGACCTCTAAAAGTAGGTTCACTATTGAGTAGGATGGAATATGATACATATGAGATACAGGCCTGTATCTAAGTTATAAATCGATTGGGGAATCCCATGGTTAAGTATCCAGGATAAAGCCCCAATTAAGGGAATAAAAAGCCTTGGAAAAATTTATGTTGAATGTACGACTTTCGATGGTTTTATTGGTGTTGTAACATTTGAATAGTTTTTCTTTTGAAAAATGAATAATGTATTCCTATAGTCAGAACTAGTACAACATTACAATAAGTTTAAGGCTTAAACATATATAGTAGAATTACAAAAAATTACAAAAGATCATAAAAAATGTACAGGTGATAAGATCAAAGTGCAATTAAAAGAAAAACTTAAGAGTTGCCATATGTTCTTCTTATCATTAGAAAGGGAAAGATGTGCATTTTTAGCATATATATATGATATGATCATGTTGATAGCTTTGTCAGCAATGAGATATTTATCTTCCTTCTTACCTGTGAATCTTTTATTGTTTCTTTCTTTCCAAATGCAGTAGACAATAATGGTAAAAACAGCTTTGAGGAGAGTTAAATAAGGTTGCCCTTTCCTTGTGTGACAAATAACCCATCTCAGGATATGCTCCCAATGATAACTGGAATGAGAGATAGGAATAAATGCAAGATTTTACTCCAAATAGCTTTAATGTAACTGCATAAAAAAATAAGTGATCTCTATCCTCAATAGCCCCATTGCATAGTAAGCATGAAGCATCCACCCTACCCCTCCATTGGCTCTTAGTTTGAAGCCCGTTCTTAATAACCAGCCATGTTATGAAGGAAGCCTTAGGACAAATATTGTGTCCTCAAAACAAGTTATACTAGGGAGCAATAGTGGAGTTAACAAAAAATAGTTTATAAAAAAACTAGTTAGTAAATACACCATTCGGGTTAAGATCCCAAATTATAGAATCCTCAGTAATAGTGCTTTGAAGTCTGGGGTAGTGGTCCATAAGAGAATGAAATCCTCTAATATTTGCTTGCCATTCACCATTTACAATTAAGGAAGAAACCTTTGAAGCTAAAGGTATTCTATTTCTAATACTTAGGAAGTTTGGAGAATGAATAAGGGGATTGCTAACCAACCAGTTGTCAAACCAAAACCAAGCCTTACCTTTATTACCAATTATGTGCTTGATACAAAGGTGGATGATATCTCGTAGTTTCATCAACTGCTTAAGTATCCAAGAACCTTCCCTAGAATAATTAGTCTGCCAGAAATTGTAGAGCTTTGAATAATATTTGTGAATCCAGTTATTCCACAATGCATTATGGTATAATTGCCATAATATTTTACACATCAAGACATTCTGCATTGTAGAAATTTGTGTTGTCCCTAAGCCTTCTTTTTTTTGGTAAAGCCACCTCACTCCATTTAACTCTAGCATTGATGGAGGTACCCACAGTTCCTGACCATAAGAAGGATTTCATTGCTCTATCTATCTCTTTAATGGTCCTTCTTGGAAAACCAACATAAGTAGTCGAATAAAGATATAGACTATTGGGTACAGATATGATTAGAGTAAGTCTTGCTGCATAGGATAGGATTCTATTCTGCCAAGCCATCACTCTAGCTTTCACCTATTCCAAACAGTCTTGTAACTTAGGCTTAGCAGATATAATAGGGACTCCCAAATAACAAAAAGGGAGGGGCTAATATTAAGCTCAGTAAGTTTCTATATTTTAATAATGTTCCTTACATCTTTAAAGATCACCAGAATACTCTTCGTAACATTCATTTTAAGATCTGACCATTCAGCTAAGAGTGTTAGTTGATGTATGATTTGATTGATAACAGAGACATCAACACCATATAAAAGCAATAGGTCATCAGCATATAAGAGATGAGTGAGAGAAAGTTCCTTACATGTGTGATGAAATTTAAAACTCCCATTAGAATGGATTAATTTGGTTAGAAGCATAGAAAGACCGTCCATAGTAAAGGTAAATAGGTAAGGAGATAGGGATCTCCTTGCCTAATTCCTTTCATTGGTTTGAGTGGAATCGAGGGAATACCATTTACTAAAATACTAAGAGATGAGGAAGTAATGCAGGACATAATCCATTGAACAAATTTAGGAGGGAGGTGAAGGGCTTCAAGGTATAATTGAATAAAGTCCTAGCTAACATAATCAAAAGCATTGAAAAAGTCTATTTTCATAAGGCAACTGTTAAGGATGTTCCTAAACTTCATTTGGGATTTGTTCTTGAATCAATTAGGATTTGATTTCTTTTGATGTTAATGTGCTGGTATTGTGATTGTTTGTTATTTTTGCATACTTCAGTAACAAATTGAAAGAGTGAACCGATAGTAACATGATTAGGTTGGGTAATGAGAGTTAGCAATCTAATAGATCATATAATAATCAAATCAATAATTATACTACGAGAGATCGTGTGTGAGGACCCGAATATTTATTAGAGTGCTTAAAAGCTAATTGGAATGTGGGTTGTTTGTTAATTGAAAGATTGCAATTTCAGAACATCGAATTCAATTAGGGTTTAATTATTAGGTCTCAAGAGAGGATAATCAACCCTTTGAAATTCTAGGACCGATACCCATTAACTCAAAAGTAATTAAGTTAACAATTGACGATAGGATAAATCTGTTCTTATAATTTGTTCATCTTCCTTGTGTGATTTTTCGATTGTTAAGTGGTTAAGTTCAATTTTGATCTCCTTGCATTAATTTTAGAATTTCATCCAAAATCGATCCATATTCAATTGCTTAATTTTCTATTCATTTTATTTTCATTTTAATTACATTTTTTGACCTTAGATAGAGTTAGGATTCAATTAGTTCACTAATTCCTCGTGGGATCAACACCTCAACTACTACGTTTATGACCGGTGCACTTGTGGAATATTGAAATTAAAAATTGCTCAACAACCTTCTTCAAAACTACTACTACCACTAATAATAATAATAATAATAATAATAATAATCCCAAAACAAATGAAAAGAGGTCATGGTCCATAGTTGGCATGGAACTAAATCCCCCAAAAATGGGGTAGTTGCGATCGAAATCAACTATTATTATTCTTATTCTTATTCTTATTCTTATTATTAAAATTTTTAATTCAATTCAATTAGAATTATTACACTTATTATTTCAAGTTGAAAATGGAAATGACACTTGGTTTTAGTTTGTTAACTGGTCTCCTCTCAGCCCTCTAATTTTAAGAAGTGAAATCGCTTCTCTAGTTACAAGAATCCCAAATCAAGCAAGAGCTTCCGAAACTATTGATTAGAGATCTTAGCTTGCCATTGACAGAGGTATGGATAGATTAGTTCCATATTGTCCCTCCTACTTACCTAACCATCTATTGAAGGATAAAGCAATCCAAAAGTCCACAAGTAATGGGAAATTCTCTAGTTCCTCTTGTTTAGAAGCTATTATACCCCATCTTCCTTTGCTCCTTGGTACAACATTGTCTAGAAAGGATCATTGAGGCCCAAAACTTCCTTCACCATATGGCTAGCTACTAGAGGCAAATTGAAAAAGATAGGCTCAAGATCTTCATTGATTAGGTTTGTTTCCTTTTTAATTTTGTTACAAAAACAAATTTTCATTTATTCTTCCAACGCTACTACTCCTGCTCCATTTGGGCCAGAATGCTTCATTTATTAAATCTAGATTGTCTTTTCAGTAACTGGGATTTCCTAGTTTGGGTTGATAATCAATACAAAAGAATAAGGAAAGATCAAATATGCCTAAGCCTTAGACTCAGCTGCTCTGTTTACTTAATATGGAAAGAATGGAACTTAAGGTTTTTCAGGAATGCTTATTATAACAAATATGTTCTTGCATATAGAATGAGTTGTTAGATCAAAGAAATTATAGTGGCTCATGACTTGAACAATTTTCTTCTTCTAAGAGAGTTGCTCAAGTTTTGAGTGATGTTATGAGCCATTATAAATTCTTTAATCTAATAGCTCATTCTGTGAACTTGGACTGGCCATATTGTAGTCTTGTAGTAATCTCATTACTTACCCTATAAAGTCATTTAGTTGTAATCTTGTAGCTTTTGTATCTTTAACAACTATGCACCGTAATTATCTATTGGTTGCCCTTTTGAGTCATTGAATGAACTCATTTCTTCTTTTTTTTAAAATGTACATTAATAGACATTAGTGTTTTATTTTTATTTTAATAAAGTATTTTATTTTAAAATTATATTTTTGCCTATCTTTTTTCTAGATATTTAGTATATCAATTTAATTGGTGATCTTCTAAAAAAATAATTGATGATGATTAAACTTAAATTTCTTTTGTTAATAGCTTGATGTGAAATCATATTTTTAAAACATTAGTTTTTAATTAAGATTAATCAATTTCTTCTTAACTAAAGATGTAATTTGCATTTTACGTTTCAAACAAGTATAATTTAAATCCTATCATTATTTATAATTCATATATTACTAAAATAGTATTTCAACACCCTAAACTTAACTATAATAAATTGGACTTATTGAGACGTTATCCCTATGCTCGTGACTTGACAATGTACAAGCTAGACTCACTCCTTAATTAATGTAGCTTTTTAGATAAAAATAAAATAAATTAGAAATTACATTTTATAAGCAAGACTTTGAAATTAATATTTTATAATATTTCATACAAAGACTTGAGTTTTATTTTTAAGAAGATAAAATGAAATTAAGTTATGAAAGTAAAATATTTGGCTAGGCCTTTTCAACTTCCTCTAGCTTTTTCTTGGTTAGATTAAAATCAGAATATAAGGTAAAAAAGGTAAACTAACCACAACAAGGATTCTTAAAACTACCAAGAACAAATAAAAAGCTTTTGTTTTTACATATTTAATTTATCTAGAATGTAACTATTAGACCATTAAGTTTAAGTTGTGAAATTGTGAAAATGTTGGCGAACCCTGGCTGATGCTTGGAACTCGGGTTGATGGAACGAGGCAAAGACTTATGAGAAGACGAGGAAAAATAGGCATTATCCATAAAAAACTTGAGAGCAAGTGAGTATTGACATGTAATGTGCACATTAGTAGAAATCTTTGACGAGAGGAAAGACTCAAATGCCAGACCAAATATGAAATTTGTAACTAAGTCATGCTAAATCTGAAGGTGTGTGATGGCACTCAACTTTAATGAGAAAGTCAAAAGGTGTGTAAATGTATAAGGTTTATTATATGATAACTCACATTATTGGTAACTTAGTTTATGGGGCAATACGACTGCACCATAGATGTGCTTTGATGGACCATGCACAAAGATGGATTAAGATGGCTAAATGGAAAGGTCATCAAGGCATTTGTCTTTAAGATGTGATAATGTGGCAACACATAGTAAGAACATGCAAGTAGTGGCCTAAGAAAAATTGAGCACTTATTCAAGTAATGGGAAAGTGGGTCAGATGAAGTGGCAACATATTGATATCTTTTAAGCACTTATCTCATGTGTAGAAGTGGAGTTAGTGGCCTAAAGTGGATAACTACCCACTAACTTAATAGAGTTAGTAGAAGAAGTGTAACTCCCCACTAACTTAGTGGGTTAATGGAGACAGAATGTAGTTTTAGCTTATTTTATCCCTACGTATTTGTAAGAATATATAAAGCCATCCTTTGTAGTTCATTTGTAAAGTGTTATATATTCAATCATCTATAAACAAAGATGAGAATTTTATGAGAAAGTTCTTGTAGGAAGCTTCGAATAGGGAGTTCTTTTAGCGATATTCTTATAAATTGTTTCAAATAGGAAGTCACTTGAGTTCCTTTATATTGTATCTTTTTGTGAATAGATCAAGAAAGGGATGACTTTATCATTTCTCCCTTATTTTTCCATCTAATGCAAAAAACTTGTGTGTTGAGAGTTATAATGAAATACTTAAACATAAGTGACATGAGGCGTCCAAAAGTAAACAAACTTGTTAGTCGACGATCATAGGGAAAGATCAAGTTAATCTTTAGCAGACCTAAGCTTGACTGTCACATGAGGATTTTAACAATCTAATCCAATTTCAATATACTAAAAAAAGTCCTCATGAAAACTGGTATCATAGATCATTAATGAAGACTGGTAATAAAGTTTTAGGGAGGATAGCTTGTATCGGAGCCTTGTTAGTGAACCATGAATGTTAGAAGCAATCTTTTAGAAATAATTGCTTGAATAGAGGCAATCATTGGTCCTTTAGCCTTAATGGAAGAGGGTGTAGTTTCTTTCTTAGAATGTTTGGAATCTTTGGTGAGTAAGCTTCAAAAGATAAAGAGAGTACCTAAGGAATAGTTAAAAGCTTGTGAAAAGATGCGCTCCAACTTATTAGTGCTTAAACAAGCTATATATAGGCATAAACTAGGAGTCCAATTGAAGAACATCTTGGTAAAAGTGTATGAGCCTTAAGTTTTCAAAGGCACGTATAGTGCCAAGGAGCTTGAGAATTTCTTATGGGCTACTTAGCGACAGAAAAGGTTTTCGATTCAAAAACGGTATCATTCACAATAATGTACATGATAGATGATGCAAAGTTGAAGGATTTAAAGCTCTAGTAATATCAATATGGGTAAACCTCTCGTTAACACTTAAGATAAAATAAAAAAGGAGCTAATGGGCCAATTCCTTCCCAACAACACTTAATGGCTTGTGAGGGAAGCTTTAAAGTTATTAAAGCAACACAGTTTAGCGCAGGAGTGTGTGAGAAAATTCATATCTTTGATATGACGTTCAAAACATATCAAAAAAGGACAAGTGTTTAACTTTATAAGCGACTTACAAGGTTGTGCACCTAGAGCTTCATAGGTAAATTATAAAGGACCTCCCAAGCTTAATAATGGCCATATATGCCTTAGTGGATCTCCAAATGTCACCTCCCATTAGAATTAATAATAAGTTTAAGAAGAATGGTAGGACTCAAAATGTCTTACAAAAAGGTAAGCGCAACTTATCACTGAAAGTTAAAAGAAATAATCAAAATAGGATATTACATGTTTCATTTATGAAGGACTAGCTTTTGTTCATAAATGCCCAACGTAAAAGGTGAGTGAGGAGCAAATCAACTCCTTGTTACGAAGAATCAAGGAAAAGTAGATAAGCACTCAACAAAAGAATTATACATCAATAACTATGTTATATTGCATGCAATGTGCCTTACAAAGGAGTGTCTAAGCAAAAGAAAAGGTAAACTTGACATAGAAGAGAAATAATACCTAATTGATATGTCAATACAAAGTTTGACTAAAGAGTCTTCAAGGAAATCACTTTTAAAGGAGTGCCCACAGATTATTTTAATAAGGACATCGTGTTTTTCTAGTGGGGTTGATTTGTTAGACCCTTAAATCCAAATTATAAAATCATGTAAGTTTTGGTGAGCTTTGGTAGTTACTTGGCACTCACTTTGATGGATTAAAGCAAAGACCTAAAAGTAAGTGAAGCAAAATGGGAATTTTTAATAAAAGCTCTAGTATAGACGAACATTGGCATACAATGATGCACATTAATGAAAATATTATACAAGAGGCAATATTCGGATGTGAGACTTAAGATGAAAGGTGCAACTAAGTCATGCTATGTCCGAAGGTGCCTGGAGGAACTTAACTTCGACAAGGAGATTGAAAGGTATGTAAACATGTGAGGTTCATTATACAATAACTTAAATTGATACTATTGACATAGTGCGTCGTAACGCTACGTAAAATAAACTAAACCTACTATTATAGCAGTGGTGAGTCTAGATCGATCCTATAAAGAGTGTTCGGTTAGATTTTGAAATGAAAATAACTGGTGTTTAGGTTATGGGGGGTTTTGGTTTGATTTTGAAAAAAATAAAATAAAATAAAACAAAACAAAACTAACAAAAACAAATTAAAGAAAACATTTTAAAATGATGAAAGTGATAAATTCGGTGGGAGTTCGATTCTTTGGTTTACTCTTGGCCTACACCCAGTCGAGCATACTTCATTAATTTATTGTTCTCAAACATCTCCTAGTAAATATTGGTCGTAGATTAACAACAAGCTCTGTTAATCCCAGTTTTCTCTTAGATCGTATTTAATTAAGAGATACTTGTCAATTAAACCTAGCTACCGAATAACCTAGAATATGATCTTTAGATTTAATTGGACAGTCAAATTACAAATTAGGAAAATAGACTATATAAGCAACAACTACATATGCTCGGGTCATTTAACCTAGGTTAAGTTATCCATAATGTTTATGAACCATTAGTCACTACAAATGAATCTCAAATATAACAATTACGAATTATATTGAAATTCTAACAATGGGTTCATACACAAACAATTGAACAATAACGAGAATATGATCATTCATACAAAAAACCTAAATCCATTCGCATAGGATAACACAATCAATTCCTAAAAAGAGAAAGAACAACAAAAATAATGGAAGAAATGCTTAACTGGATTGTCAGCGTCGATGTCACCTCCGAACTGGCATCAGGAAGCTAGCTCTCCATGGATCTCCAACATTGTGGAGCTTTGCCCTTTTGTCTCATCCTCTCTTGAAGTCTCCCTCTTTTCCCAGTCGAAAATACCAAACTTTTCATATCCTTTGGTCGTCACCAATATATTGCTTTTATACGAAAAATGTAGGGTTTAATGGGCAGCTAGCACTTCTCACTATGGTAAGTGGGTGTGTCATGGACCAATAGGATTAAAGCATATGTATCATGAAATGGACATGTAAGAGAGGAAAGAGGGAAGTGCATTTAGGGTTTTGAATTCCAAGTTTTCCTCTTTTCATTTTCTCTCCATTTCTTGTTCTTCATCACACCATTTCGCATGTAAGGAATCAAGCTAATCTTAGGTAGAAATCAAGGTAAAAGTTAGTGGTTTTTCTCTTCATCTTTATCTTTTCTTGCTTTTCTCATAAAGAGATGGAATTATAAGGTTGGAATTGGGACTGAGATATGAATTTTTGGTGTTTCTAGTTGGTGAATCAAGCAAAGCTAAAGGAGAAGAGAAGGAAAAGTACTAGAAGAGCTAGTTGGTCAATTTCAAGGTTTGGGACTACACTTAGTTTAATTTTTGTTTGTGTATGTTTGAATGGATAGAAAGATTCATTTGGATATAAAATGTTTGCTGGAATGTTGTCTTGGTGTTACTTTGTATGGAATTGGTTGAATATGATAAGGGAGTAATGTGTAGTGAATTCTACCTTAGGTTCGTTTGGACTAGTCCTATTGTTTTAGCCATAACTCGGTCTACAAACCTCTAAATTTGGTGAATTCAATTGGAGATGAAACTTAAGACATAGCACTAAAAATCTATAGGAGAGACCCTGACCTAATTATGGCTGAATGACATTAAAATTTGAGATTGAAAATGGTGTCTTGCTATTGGCCCTTTGTCGGAGCAGATTGTGATTTTTGGTGCATGTTTTATGATTTAGAAGTCTAATAGCCTCATTTTTGATGCTATGGAAAATAGAGACATAGGGGAATAAATTCCTAGAATACCTCAAAACCTAATTTGAACTTTTTCTTTGTGAAAATCATGCAACAAGTGTAGGTACGAGTTCTTGGTAGGGGACACGATGGGAAGGAAATTGCACTATTTTAAGTTTATTTTTGTTTCCGATTTTTACTGAATCATATCCGAATCTTTTTGGATATTTATGAAACTTTGTAAACACTTAGAAATAAATGAAATATTACTTACCATATGTGAAGTGGGTGATTAAATGTTGAAACTTAAGATTGATCATAATGTATTCTAAAGGAAATTTACTTGTATATAGATGATTTATATATAGTATGATTATACAAGTGTAATTTTGATACTTTTCTAAAGGTGGTAAATTATGACTTGTTTGTATAAACACAAATATAGATTTTAAGAGATGAACTATGAAACTGGCAAATAGTTAAAGGAAAATGTTATAGTGCCTGCTTTATTGTCTTGGTAGTAGACACATAGGCATGTCTATAGGGTTACAGTGCAACTACTACAGTTTTCTTCATTTTGGGATTATAGTTTCTCTATAGTTTGACGTCTTTAGGTATCTATAGTTCGATACTTTTGGGTATCTATAGTTTGATATCTTCAGTTATCTACAGTTTCCATTATCCACACCCACGAGAATGTGCATACCTAATATAGAAAGTAAATAGTAATAATTAAGAAATAAAGCATGACAACATGAATAATTGGTATTAATTGTATTGATGATTTGTAATGAAGAGCAGTTATATTGATAATTTGTATTAATGAGCATTGAATATCAAATTTTGGCTTATAAATGTGAATTTACGGTATATGAATAATACATTAAAGCATTTTTACATTATGTACCTTGATTAATTATGCCATCACTATTTATACATTATATGATATTTATGAATGTGTGTGCTTGGGGAATGATTGCAGTGAGTGGTTGTAGGTTTTGTATAGGGGGTTTTATAACACTTGATACAAAAGTACATATGTAACATCCCCTCACCTATGGGAAGGGTAAAATAGTAATTTGGAACGGGTTAGGAGTGTTTAAAATTGTATTGC
>JANIIA010000010.1:8301404-8311671 GCA_027478495.1 Erythroxylum alaternifolium | reverse complement strand
TTTGTCCAATTAACCTGTAAATATTACTTAACCAATTCTTTAATTTTATTATTATCAAAACAAAGACGGATTTAATTGTCAACCTCCATTGGTCCAACAGTAATGAGAGCATCTTTAATTAGGATAGAATTCTCCTTCCCAAGTTAAGAGTGGATGATGCCCCATCTCAATGTAGACTCCCATTCATAAATTTGGTTTACTACTTCCAACAAATGAAGGATCCAACTCTAGGTAGCTTCGGAAAAATCACAAGCAAAGAACATGTGGTTTCTATTTTCATCAGCATTGTGGCAAAAAACACAAATGGTATCAGATGAGTTGAACCATCAATATTTGTTCCTAAGCTTATTTTTTATGGCTAACCAGGTAATTATCGAAGCTTTGGGATTCACAAAGTTCTTCCATATTATATTGTACTAGGGGACCACTGATCATTTCTTAATATTCTATGACAAGACTTACTAGTAAACTTTCCTTGCGGATTAGGGTCCAACAAACATAATTAGGCAATCTATCATCCCCCTAGGTTTGACAGGTACTCCAGCAGACATAAAAAGCCTCTAAAGTTACCCCTCCATTCTCCCTCTTAAATTACATTCGCCACTTTAGCTTCCAAAGACAACTTGTTTCTCAAATATGAGAAATTTGGTAGACTAATCTCCAACCAGTTGTCAAACCAACTCCAAGTATTCCCTCCTCCATTGATCTTATGTTTAATATAGGGATAAATCAGGTATCTTGTCTTCAACAAAAGGTTGAAGAGCTAGGAATATTGGCTGGACTAAGCAACATTCGCGTAAGTAGTTTTCCTAGCAATATTCTTGTAAAATGCTTCATAAATGAAGTCCCTCGAGTTCATTTATATTGTACCTTTTATGAATAGAACAATTAAAGGTAGGTTTTGTCATATCTTTTTTATCTATTCATTTAATTGAGTAGAATAAAATACTTCTATATTAAGAATTTAAGTGAAATACTTAAAATACAAATGACTTAAGATGTTCAAAAATAAACATTATTGATGAGCAATTACAAAAAAGGCTGAAATAAGCTTTGGTAGACTTAAATTTAATTTTTGTACGAGAATTGCAGTAATTTACTTCAAATTCTACCGTGCCCTAAAAAATTCCGATGATAGTTGATCTTAAGCCTCTCTGTCTAGTGTATTGTGAAACTTGCACAAATTTCTATTCATTTTCTACAAGAGCACGTGTAAATTATCATTTGGTAGACATCACTTACAAATACAATAAAGTGGGCCTTATATTCTTTTAGAATATATTTGATTGGGATTTTAATAATGTATTGGAATGAAATGTAATATTATTATATCATTTAAGAAGAGAATTTATAATATAATAGAATAAGATGAGATAAAAGAGAATGATTTCATATTACATCTTATTCTATCCGAACCAGTAAAAATAAAAAAACCTCTAATATAGGGAGTTTAAGATATAATGTAAAATGATAAACAACTTTACATTATATTATATTATAAACCTTTCATCCAAACAATATTTCACTATATTACATTATAAATACTTTTATTTTTTCAAGACAATAATTTTTTAATATTACATTCATTGACTTTCTATTTCATTCAATTATAAACTATTACATTCCAATAAAAATTCATTACATTTAAACCAAGCATAGCCTTACCTTTTAACGTTTTGTTGTTTATTCCTTTAATTTCGATGCAAGAAGAGGTCTACTGAGAATTACCCTGTCTCTTCGTTTCGCTCGATCCAACCATGGATGCTCTTTTCGACTCCATTAACGTCCCAGACCTTCTCTCCACTAGCGACATCTCCGACCCAACCTCCCCGCTCTCGGCCCCCGATCTCCGCCTCCTTATCACCCGCCTTGAGTCCCACTCCCTCCATATCAAATCCAAGGTCCGAAACTACCTCCTCTCTCACCGCTCTGATTTCTCCTCCCTCTTCTCTCTCTGCAACGATGCCGTTTCTCAGGCCGACCGGATTGACCGCACTCTTTCGGATCTTCTTCACTCCGTTTCCGACGCTCCCATCGATGTTGAGATTAGGGAGATCGTGTCTGAGATGAGTGGGAAAATGAGGGAGGCGAGAGTAAAGAGGGAATTGCTTGGATTGTTGGGGGAAATTGTGGGAATTATCCACAGGCTTAGAGGAGTGCGAGATGCGGTTAAGAATGGGCGTCTGAGAATTGCCGCTGAAGAAGTTAGGGATTTGAAGAAGGCGTTGAGGATTGATGACGATGAGGAGGATGCAAGAGAGCCCGTAGTCTTTGGTATGCTGAGGAAGGAATGGCTCGACTGCTTTGAGGAGGTGGCTTTCTCTCTTTCTCTTCAACTTACTTTACTGACTAGTTATCATAAGGCACTGTTTGGTTGCTGATAAATTTTGAGGGTAAACGGAAGAGAATATTTTCCAAATTGGCAATTAAATTTAAATTAGCCATTCAGTAGTATCGAGTGCATGAATGAATCAATTACGCAGCAGTTTGCTATAGTTTTTATAATTTTATTGTATTCTGATTGAAAAATATTGGTGATTTTCATTTTAGAGGAATTGGATTTGGGTTTGTAGATTCAAGAGGTGCTTGTGAGGTTCATGGAAAATGGTGTGCGATTTGATCCTGATTCTGGTACAGTTGAAGTCAAGTATCAGTTGAGTGTCGACGAAATTTCTGGGGTTGACCTTCGCACAATATTGGGAGCCATGGAAGTGAGTACATTTTTTAGTAAGATTATCTTCTTTCTATATATGTATTCATGAAATAATCCTCCACCTTTGCTATCATGAGAAAAGCAGTTCAAAGCACGAGAACTTACTCTTGTTCCCCAGAAAACTGTTTCAAAATTTCCCTGAGTATCTTATCTTCATCTCAGTACTGGAATTTAAATCAACTAAGTTTTCAATGGAGTATAAATCTTCAAGTTGCAAAATTTTAACACATCTGTAAGTGTTTATTTCACTAGGTGGTTGGAATTTTAGATTATGGATTTGCTAAAGTCGCTGATCAAATGATCAAGTTTGTTTTCGCTCCTGCTGTAAATTGTGGATCACTTATATCATTTGTAGAAGACGTGGAAAACGTATCAGAAGAATTGACGATGGCGGTACTGAACATAACACCATCACATGATCATAAGGTAAAGAGTGCTTCTTCTACCACCAAAGATTTTTGTTTTGGTTTTTTTATTGCTAAGATTTTACTGTGTGGCATCCCACATGAACTGGGCATTAAATTCCTATATCAGATAATCAAATTCCCATATCAGATAGGAATAAGGAAAAATGATAGTATATATGCCTGCAGAAATGACTACTAATAAGCTTCTACAGTTATCTTTTGGGCATGGGCTTTTATAATATCTGAAATGTACCGTTGTTAGGTCAGTTTGAATATGGACCATTACAGATTATATCAGAACTGACCTCTACGACCATGTTGGTATGGGGATAAATTAAGTCAAAGTGGTGGGCTTATAATACTTGCAGATGTCAAGTACGAGGAATGGTGCGATAACAAGGATCATGAGGGGTGCAATAAGAAGGATCATGACTAAGGAATTGCTCCTAGCATGCTTTTAGTAAAAGGAGGAAAGATGGAAGATTTTGGATGTGGATTTGGATTTTAGATTTGGACCATGATGAGGACATAAAGAATTTATAGAGAGATTATGATATCTTACATGGGTGGATTGGGAAGAGATAGGATAGTTTATAAGTCTATAGAATATGACTAGTAATCAACTCATAGCTAATTATTTTCGAGCAGTTGATTTTTAAATCTCAAAATAGGGTTGTTGTTGAGCCCATTTGAACATGGATTGTTACACGCTGGCTTGTGTATAAAGTAAAACCAAAGAGTAAGGAATATAATTTGAAAAGCTGCACAGGCCTAGAGATTTGACAAGGTTTTGTCTGTGAAATGTCATTTCTTTTGCAGTTGAAGTGATCCTTGTATAAACAGATTTGTGGTATAAGCGGGCAAAGCTTTATTGACCTTTGCAGAAGATAATGTCATAAACGCCTTTTTCTGCCATCATGCAGCAGTAATGCATGTAATCGTGCTAATTGTGATATCCTAGGAATGTCTTGTGTTGCAACCCAAAGTTGGTGATATCCTAGGAATGTCTTGTGTTGCACCCAAAGTTGTCCTTGAGAGAGAGAAACTGGAAGAAAAAGTGAAAATAATGTCTTTAGTGTCTAATAACTGCGTTTTGTTTTAGGTGCAATGCTCCAACTGTATTTTTGACATTCTCTAATGTTTGTTTAGATGGAAAAAATGGATGCTGTCACCATGTACTCGGGGATTCTTCAGGTTATTAAGTTTATTTACAGAGGTATATGCTTCCAAAATGGTACTTGGGTTCGATGTTTTGGACGACTGACATGGCCAAGGTTATCCGAGCTTATTATTACTAACTTTCTGTCAAAGGTTTGTTTTCTTGACTTTTCAAACTTGAGCTACAATCTTTACGACTTTTTATTAGACAGGAAGTTATACTAATTAATTTAACTAAATATATGCATCTAGTTAGTTTCGCTTGAAGCTTGAATTAATTGTTGAACTGCTCATCATCGTCCTTAATTATTGACAATATTAGAATGGTAATATACAACTGCATAGCACTGCCAAGCAAGTAAAAGAATGCCTCTGATCTGATGGAGTTATAGACATTATTCTCATTTTTTGTGTTTCATAAGATGATGAATATTTGCTTTAAAAAAAATATTAACTTAAAAAAAAAGATGATGGATATTTGTGCTGGGGTTGACCTAATGAATCATCAGTGTATCTTTAGATGTGCTGAACTAACGTCTTGATATGTATGCTTGTAAGAATTACAGATCTGTTTGTATATGTCAAGTAAGGGCTACATCCATACATGGGAACTAATCTATGAAGTTCATTGGTTTGAACATTTCATTTTGTTGTCTTGCTGAATAATGGAACAGGTTTTTCAATCTTCTAGATTAATATTGATTTCTATAGTGCATTTATTCATTTTAAAACTTTTTTCTGCTGCATATTTTGATTCAAATGTTCTTTCTGCGCTTGCTTTCCTTCTTTGTTTTACTTTAGGCTGTCCCGGAAGATGCGATGAAACTAGCTGACTTTCAAAAGATTATCAAGCATACATCTGAATTTGAAAATTCTATAAAGGAGATGATGTTCATCTCATCAGCTGATAACATGGACCTGAAGTTGAGCAATTTTACTGAAAATGTTGAGGTTCACTTTGCTTCAAGGAAGAAGAAAGAAATCCTGGCAAAAGCTAGAAATTTGCTTTTACATTGTGATTTTTCCATTCCTCAGGTGTGATCAAATGACTGACAATTTATGTGATTATCTAAGAAGTTATTTCCTGAGTAATGATATGTTTTTACAGGAGTATATGAGAAAGGATCCCGTGCCACTAAAAGACAGAAATTCTGTTAATTCCTCCAAGTATGTTGTTAACTTGCTTTTTCTGTCTGAGAGGTGTGTTGTATCTGAAACGGCTTCACAATTGATGGAGTTGATTCATCAGACACTAAAGGTTGTTGACCAGTAACATGGAAAAGTTGAACTTGTCTCTTTGAAATTTGTTGAATTTTTGCTAGTTTAGTGAACCTCTAAATCAATTAGAAGGGCATGATCATTCATAAGCTTTTGTTTTCCTTGCCTGGCATGCGCTACTATTTCGTATAGCCTGTGTGTTTATTATGGTTTTATCCCCAAAAGAAGTCTTCGGCAAATGTCCATAATCCCATTGGGTCTCTGATTTCAATTTTTGGGTTAATAGAAATATCAAAATGATTTTGCCTTAGGAGTTGAAGCTATAGGTGTTGTTCAAGGACTTGGCTTAGAGGAATCCATGGTTTTCCTTTTTATTAAAATTTATTATTTACCTATATCATTGTCTATGCTTCCTCATTGAGCTAACATAAGTTTCTTCATGTAAAATATAGACGTCTCTTGTGCCAAACATAGTTTCCATATGGCTAACATTCATCAACTCGTATCTCTCTTCAATCAGTTATGAAATGTCCTCCCTTAGCTTTCTTTTGTTGCACCACCTCCTCTTCTGTTACCTTCTGTCTTCCACTTATTGTATTTAATAGGGCAACAAAGCATCCTGTCACTGCGATATTGAATTGTTAATAATAGGTAGGAAACAGGGCCAACTTGACTGCATGATCTCACCCAACTCATAGCTTCTTGACCAATGATCTGTAAATCTGGTGCAGGTTGTTTGCCTTTCATCTCCAAGAGTTGCACTGGAGTTCTATCATGCTGCTAGGGATGTTATACTTCTTTATGAGGCAGTTATTCCTGTGAAGGTAAGTGTATTAGAAGAAAACATGGAAGATTGTCAGTTGCTTGTAGCTCTATGGTTCAGTTATCCAATGCAGAAACTATAGCGTGCATAATATCAACATTCTATGAAGACATAGAGGTTGGCCACAGGCATTTTAGGATGTCTCTTCAGAGCTATCATAATTGAGCTTCACATGTATTATTTTTTTACTTTGATTTTACCAATATTCTACAAATTTCAGTACAAAGATCTAAGAGGTTTGTGGCTTTTGCATGCTCATATTTGTGATGCTAATATTTAAATTTGACTTGTGAAGTTAGAAAGGCTGCTTAATGGCATCAACCAGGTTGCTGTTCTCATGCACAATGACTGTCTCTATCTATCTAAAGAGATATTTGGACTGGCCTTTCAGGTATGCATAGATTATCAAATACTTTATGATCATGAAAAAAATTGCTTAATCTTCTTTATATCTACCCTAGTAACTTATCAGGCATGATTGAGTAATATGTGGTTTCCTCTGTTCTTGGGATGAGAGAGTTGTGATTTGTTCTAGCAATGACATTTGTATACTTGCAAATCCCACATTGTTATTACCCAGACAACAAAATAAAAAATTCAAACTCTGCCTTCTTGAGAGATACAAAATCCCAAATTTTGATGGTGGGAAAGCTAACCCTATTTTTTCTTTGAATCATGTTGTAGTACCGCCCATACTTTCCATCCCCAATAAAAGAAAATGCTGTTTTTGTTGATATGGCTCCGCGGTTTCATTTAATGTCGGAGGAGATTCTGCAGAGACAGATTGAAATCGTGATCTTAAATTTGAAAGAGGTACTAGAATTGAAACACACTCCTTATATGGTCGCTTACTACTGTTAGGAAATGTTGGGATTTACTGGTTTATAACTAATCTCTATTTTGTTAGGCAATTGATGGTGCTGATGGTTTTCAGAACACTCATCACATGCAACAATATGAGTCTGCTAAGTTTAGCATAGATCAGGTGGAATTTTCAGTCTTGTCTTTGTCGTTTCAGTTGTCTTTTTTAGAGTTTAAGTGAAACTGAATTTTTGTTGATCAGGTTATTTTCATTCTCGAGAAAGTACGCATCATTTGGGAGCCTCTCTTACTCCCTTCAACTTACAAGAAAAGCATGTGTACAGTTCTAGAGTCAGTTTTTTCCAGAATCTTGCGAGACATACTCCTCCTAGATGATATGGCAGCTGATGAAACTTTACAGGTAATGTCAAATCAACAAGTTATATTTTTTATTCTTCAAATGTTAAATTTTTTTGGGATTTATAAACCTCTCTTCATGAATTCCCAGCTGCAAAGACTAATCAATTTGATGCTGGAAAGCCTATCTCCTCTGATGGAGTCCCTGATTACTGTCATCCATGGGCAAAACTCAGACGAATATTTGAGACACCCTGATAATGACCTAATACCATCTTTTTCTAAAATTCGCAAGCTTGCAGGTAGTTTTTTGTCTGTTGCTTAAGTTTCTCAATTGTTAACCTATTTGTTTATGCAATTACCCTAGTTATTCATTTTCCGCAATAATTTCAGAATTACTGGACATGCCTCTAAAATCAATTATGGCAGCTTGGGAGAGTGGGGAACTTCATAGATTCGGTTTTACCATTTCAGAGGTAAATTAATATCTGAGCTTACCTGGGACTTAAATATGAATAGAATTTGTCAGAAGTAAAATAGTTCATTGGTACAGCGAGGTCAAAGATTCTTTTGTTGGGCAATATTGCAATAGTAATCACAACAGGAAGGTCTGGGCTCGAATACTAGCCTGGTTGGGTCTGAATACCCGAGCCAAATTCCAATTGCAATCAAATTTATTTTAGTCTATTGACTTCATGTTGGGTCAGTCCAATTTTCCTTAATTGGTCGGAGCAGAAAAAAATGTCAAGTCTGATTCCAATCAAATCAGAATTGACCTTTTGGTGTTTGTCATGCCCTAGTGGGCACTCCTACTTATGAATCTAAGTTTAGGTTTGTAAATTGCAACACCTGTGTTAAATGCCAAACTTTCTGTTCCCTTTCATCTTTTTCAAGGGAAGTGGACGCGGGGAATCGGGGGAAGGAGGTTCAATTCTCATTTTCTGCACGTCAGAAATAAGGCAGATCTATTGAGAAAACTTATTTAGCTGAAAATGGAACTTGCTAGCTGCATATTTGGCCAAATTCGCAATTTCTTTTTTTTTCTCAAAAAAATAGTTTTTCTTTTCAAAAAAATGCATCAGATAGTTTTGTGGTTCTACCCTTTTACAATAAGCAAAGGAGCTCTTTCTAGGTTTTAAGTGATTCTACCCTTCTAGAATGAGCTAAGAAGCTATTCATTTCTGCAGGTGGAAGAATTTATTAAAGCTATATTTGCAGATTCACCCCTACGAAAAGAATGCTTATGGAGGATAGCAAATGTAAGCTTGTAGAAACCGCTTAACAATTTATATCTATTGGAAGGCTGAACGTTTCAGCGTATAGGGATTCTTGCATTAACTAAACGATGGGAAATTTTTTATGGCGAAGCGCTTGGAGAAATTTGGTTTCTAGCTTGGGCGGCCATAGGCAATTTAAGTTAAATCTCGTTTCACTCCAATTTAGTTAACAGATATAGATTGTAGTTTCGATTCATGTAAAGTTGAGCAGCGTATAGGTTAAGAGTGAAGGTGTGTGATTTCGTTTTCTCGAACTTTCAATTATTCTTTGATCGATAGGATGCAACAGGAAGATCGTTGAATCGAAAGGTCGGTAGTGTAAGTCTTATTTTTAGCTTTGATGATGATGTCTGACAGCTGCGGATTAGTGTTGATGAGGCTGTGTATCTTATCTGTGATACATATATTTTGCACTGAGGATTGTACGGCTGCTTTTGTTCTTCTGCTGACAAACAAGTGTAGGTTGGTCCTCTATTATTAGAAATGTTTTGAATTAGGCTTAATAGAAACAAAAGCTCAATTACAGAAACTTAACGATTGAAGTTGGTGTAAACTGATGAAAAAGCTCTCCACACACTTCATTGTTGGCCGCTGCAAAAAATGGAAACCACTTGTCTGATATTCACCACGGTCTCTTCATCCTTTTTCAGTTACGATAAATTATTTAGAATACTTTAAAAATAAGACTCTGTATTATAAGATTTTTTTAAACTTCACACTCTAGCATGATTTTTATTGGGTGTTAGTAATATTTTAAACTATGAATAAAATATTATTGGCCAACTATGGATATTTTTAGCGATTTTTATATTTTAAAAATTATTATTGTATAAAATTATTTCATCAACTCCAAATTTACTAATGGAAAACATAACTTAGAAAACATATAAACATCTTAAAACTCTAAGGTTAAAAATGAATTTTGAAATTTATTAAAATATAACTTGAATTCTAATTTTTCAAAATGTTTAGTTTTAATTACAATGTTTTGAAAATATTCAAAATAGACGTTAAGTGAAGATTAAATTTTTATTTGTTAATTGTTATGCCATTATTAATGTGCTACCTTTTATTTTTAAAATCAATTAGTAAACTCTATTGTTACGTATATACTATATGTCAGAGTGGAGATTAGGTTATTTATTTAAAAAACTTAGAAGTGGAGATTAGGTTATTTATTTAAAAAACTTAGAATTATTCCAGCATCAAAACTTTGAAATACCTATAGTCGCAATATGTCTTCTTATCAACTACATGGAATTAGCGCTGCGTATGGTTACTGTGATTTATATACTGAAACGGAACGAAATAAAAATTTGAAGACAGAATAGAACAAAAATTGGAGACAGTGAGGTGTTTGGTTGTAATGAACAAAACAAATAAAATTGTGTATCTTGATGACAGAAATGTGTTTGATTGCAGTTGACAGAATATAAAAAACAGTGTCAATGACCAAAGTACCCCTGTAGTATAATATGATTGGAAATATGTAATTCATTGATTATTTTAAAAC
>JANIIA010000010.1:8207317-8217700 GCA_027478495.1 Erythroxylum alaternifolium | reverse complement strand
TTTATAATTTTAAATTTATATGACTAATAATATATTTTTTAATTATTTATACAACAATTAATAGTTTATTAAATCAAAGAGCTTTTTAGTCATTTTATCTCTTTTCAATAACCGCAACCGCACTTACCAAACACCTATTTTCACGTTTCAGCAGTTACCAAAACAGCAATCCCAAGCACATAAGTACTTATTAGAAATAAGTACTTATTATTTCAGCAGGTTATCAACAGCCACCGTTCTTCCAAACTAAGCCTAAATTAAGGGGCATACAGATGTTCTTCAATGGTAAAAAAATTCAAGGTCAACAAAAAGGACCATCAACATCGTCGATAAACGAATGATAATAAGGTGTCTTTAGACTGATTAAGAGGCTAATGACTTCGTTGAGCCCAGAGAATTGTATGGGTGCGACAAATTTGTTTGCCACAGGTTCCGCAAAAGAGGGACTTAGAGACAACTAATTTATTAGATTGAAAGCTGTATATAATATTTTGGCATAACATGTGTTGTAAACTAGCCTAATAACCACAGCACAACTCTTATCAACTTCGATTAAAACCATTTTTGGTTTCTTAAGTTGGTATCTATAATTTCACTACACAACCAACGCCACTCATGCTATGCCATGATACCACTGAATTCCTTTGCATGCATGTTATATTGGGAAATTAGGATGGGATCAAATCCCATCCACAATAGAATAATTACAAAACTTTTTCGTATTTTAATTTCCTAAAAGTTAAGACCACTTTAATTCTATAAAATGATTAATACATAAATCATAATAAAGCATAAATCTTAATTCGTACCTTATTCAGAAGCTTGATCATATTCTTATCGTATCATTTGAACTGTTTCTGAAATTGATTTATCTTAACCACTGTAGCCTTATAAGTGTTCAACTTGTAATGATATCCACAAAATTAGTAGAAAGAACTCTGTAATTCTTACAGAGAAGGTTAAGTGGGAAGTGTTTGCTTTATTAGAGCTTCAACCTATTTGTAATAAGTTTTGGATATTTTAGTAATTTAATTGAAATTAAAATTATAATAAGTTTTGGACATTTTAGTAATTTAATTGAAATTAAAATTTAATTTCAATTAAACTTTCATTAGAATTACAAATAATTCTAATTAAATAGAAATTATTCCCAAATAAGATCCAATATCTCATATTGATCCTTATTTACTAAATATCTTATATTTATTCATAAAATTTCTCAAATATTACAATCAAGTCCAATTTTATTAAAATATCTTTGCTCTTTTCAACCCGTTCTCTATGTGAGACTCATTATGTAGCATCCTACTCTCGTAGGGCATATTCCTGAACATACCATCGGTATTCGAGAACATACTCTATAAGGGCGGCATGTTAGAACAGTCAATTAATCATACTCATTATAAATTTTTTTTCTCATCACACACAATTTCTTAAAAACCAATAATCATTTCGGCCCATTTTATTCATAAACACATCGAGAACAAATCAATTCTCAATTTGGTCATTTCATTTTTCAAAATGTTTTCAATCATAAAGTCATTACAATTCAGAATTCATTTATACAATAAATAACACTTACGGAATATAAATCTTAATACAAAAAATTTTGAAAACCTATGCAGATATAAACTGATCCCGACCTCTATCTCTTAATCGATTGTAGTGGTTATACTTCAATTTGTCTAACTGAGTATCTCATCTGAGTCTGAAAGCCAACGTTGCAATTTTGGTGAGTTTTCTGAACTCAGTGAGCGGACCATCCTCGATGGCTCACTCAAGTCATATAACACAACAATTCATATATAATTCATATAATCACATAATTCACATCACTTCACTAATCAACATGTTGAATCAAATATAACTTTGTTCACTTATTTCACATTTCACATTTAAAATAGTTCAAACAATCTATTACAATAATTTAAAACATACACACCAAAAGTATATGCAATGGTCGTGAGACTCACTTTTAATTGTTACGTTGTTGTGACCGAGTGCCTGTAACTGCCCCGTATCTATTGTGGATGCTAGGCTCATTAATACCTATCCCGTATCCACTGGGGAAACCAAGTTCATATACATAGTGAGCCTTTGGCTCTTAATCACTTTCTGAGCTTTAAGCTTTTTTTCGGTGGCTACTCCGATCACAATTGCCTTTATCTGATCATGCATTCATGTAATGTAATGCATCAAATCACATAAGTTCAATCAGTCACTTTATTTCACTTTACACATTCACTTTCTCATATCATCGAACCTAAGTCCAGCGTTCAACAACTATGTTGAGAATCACTTATTTCTTGCTCATTCACATTCAATGAAGTACTTTCAATATGTTCACATTTATCAAACTCCTCGGACTATTAATGTCCGAAATTATCACAATGACATTCACATCAATAATAAATCAATTCAGAAATTTAAACAATGCAATCACTTAATATAAGACCATTTAGGTTGACTCACAGTATACTCCAGATTAGCATTTGCTTCCATGATCCAGAAACGTTTGGATGCTGACGTTCAATCCTGTTTATCAACTTCATGCAATATATACATTGTACACACATTATTTGCACAATCACATAAACATTCAGTTATACACATATGTATATGTGTAATATATAATGCATGCTTAATTTGACTATTCTGAGTATGCTTCTTTAATCTCTTCTCTTGATCATTCATACTTCAAAACTCATATGTGTCTAATTTGAACTTAGGTTTACATTTTTGACAACTTGGTCATTCTAATATCATCAAACATATATCTATCACATGCATGCTCTCCAATCCTTTGTCTAGCATTATATGATCACAAAATATCCAATTTCTCATTCACTTTTACTTAATACACATTTTTCATCTTCTTTGAACCACATTAGCATTCATATGAACACCTTCATTCGCATTATACTCATAATTTTCCAGATTATGGCACTTTGATATCAGCAATTCATTCATTATACTATAACCTCATTTATCACTCTAAACATTTCATACATTTAATCACCTAATCCCTCATCAATTAAATTCATTTCAAGTCTCATTCAAGCCTAGATGCACTATAGGAAAGTGTCTTATCATTTGTTGATCCAACTATCACATAAAGATAACATCTCTCTTTTAAAGCCATTCCCATGATCGTGGAGGCCATCCCACGATCGTGGGATTCATCAACAGAACACATTTTTGCCTTCCTTTCAATTCCCATGATCGTGGAGACATTCCCACAATTGTGGGTTTTGTTATCTGTAAATTTACAACTCTTTTCTTCATGATTTCCATATTTTAAGCTCTCATATATTATAACCAAACCATCTTATGCTACATTAATCATTTCTACTTCATTTCCCCTTCATTCTCACCTCATCACCATCTCAATATCATTAATAAACAAATCATAATCTATGTTTGATCATAAACACAAAAATAGAATATCAATGTACAAATACATTCATCAATTTTTCTGCACACATTCAACTCCATTATCACCTTCATTTTATTTCTAAACTTTTATCCTAGTTCTTCTTATTTCAAGATGCTACATTATTCTTTTCTTTAGCTTCAAAGCTCAATTTTAGTTTTTCTCACATGACAACTTATAACTTATGGCTTTCATATACCCAAAACATACCATTCCTTCTTCAAATTTCTGCACTCTTTCCATACACAAAATTAAGTCATAACTCATCTCTACATTCTTCAACTATCAATTCTCATTAAAAACATCATTTTCATAACCAACATATCTAAAAAAACATCTTTAACACAAATCATTATCTATTGTTCATCATATATTCAAAAATATGACCTAACCTTACTTACTTTCTCATCCACAAATCATCATAATTCAACTCCTCCATCATTATCATTTAATCTCAAGATATCATCACAAATGCTTTTTATTAACCAGCCCATTCATAACATTAATATACTAAAACTAGAACATAAACCCATTTATTTTTACAACCACATACAATAAATATTTAACTCCATGATCATGATCATGATCATGATCATGCTATCTCAACCCAATCACCATATATAATTCATTTTAAAACAACCCATGAAGATCAAACATGTACTTACTTGTTTTAACTCCAAACTTCTTCAAAAATCACCGTGACACCCTAGCCTCCAAGCTTTACACGATCCTCACATATAGAACAAGATGAAATAAAAGTGGGTTTCGTCAATATGAAGAAGATAACAAGGTGTTAAAGTGGTAAGGTGAAGGAAGATAACACAAGTTCAATGTGGAGAGAGTGAGTGTGAGTGGGTTGTAAATGGAG
This sequence comes from Erythroxylum alaternifolium, assembly GCA_027478495.1. Classification (NCBI taxonomy): domain Eukaryota; kingdom Viridiplantae; phylum Streptophyta; class Magnoliopsida; order Malpighiales; family Erythroxylaceae; genus Erythroxylum; species Erythroxylum alaternifolium. The sequence continues at coordinate 8,213,399 of JANIIA010000010.1, read as the reverse complement.
AGAAGTAAAATGAAGAAGATAAATAAAAGAGCCTTTGGCAAAGGTGAAAGAAAATGGAAAGATAGTCTTTCAATAGGTTAAGATAGATTAAAGGCAAGGTAAATAATGCTCGATAAGTGTCATGACACTTACCACTCAATTTAAAATGCTAATGCCTTTTAACTTCGTACCCAATATCATTTAATCTCTAGTCCAGTTGTCTCCAAATTCCAATATCAATAATTTCTATTGTCATTTGACATTTATTTCTACTAATATTTATTAATTGTCTTGCCACTTGACATTTTTCCTAGACCAAAAATACTCCTAAATATCATAAATTTCTTAAAATTTCACCAACATTTCTAGATCAATAATATAGTTCATCAAATTAATTTTTAACACAAAATATTCACTATTCACATCATAATCACATTAGAATCATTTATACCCAGAAAATATCAAATGAGTCCATTAACAGTCATTGTAATGTATGCAAAACAATCAAATTCACTTGTGTATATGCTAATATTATGCATGAGTATGAAATGCATTTTTCTAATCTCTCCTTGCTATTTTTCATTTCTAGAAATCTAGGGTTCTAACCCTTTGTATGGAAATGGGATGTTACAATTCTCCCCCTTGATAAATTTAGTCCTCGAAATTCTTACCTGATTATTAAAAAAAATAGGGGTATTGTTTGCTCGTATGCTCCTCCTTTTCCCTTGTAACAACTTCACTTGATTGATTTCTTCCAAAGGACTCTAGCTAATGGAATCACTCAGTTTTCAGTTACTTAATCAGCCACCCCACTATTTTAACTGGTTCTTCAATATATCTCATATTACTCGCATGCTTCACTTCCTATGCCAATAATACATCTATCGAATCATACCAATATCTCCTAAACATGCTCATGTAACACAGTGTGAATATGAGATATCTTTTGTTGGTTAGGCTATCTTATAAGTCAATTATCCTATTCTCCTCAATAATTTCATATGGACTATTATATTTTGGGCTTAATTTACCCTTTTCATCGAACTATAACACACCTTGCCAAGGTAGTACTTTCAGAAAAACTTTATATATCTCTCTATATTCCATATCTTTGGTGTTAATCCACCTAACTCGTTTGTCTTTCTTGAATCACTTAATTTCTACTACAGATCAATTTCACTTATCAATAGTATCTTGATCAATTCTGGGCCTTCAACAATCCTTAGGTCCTCTTCATCTCAATATAAGGGCAGATGACTCTTTCTATCTTATAACGCCTCATACGATATCCTACCAAATCAAATTCAATCTGAACTATATATTGATCTTATGTTCCTAAGAACTCCAAAATATAAGCTCTAAGCATATCTTCGATAGTTAAGACTATTGGCAATCAAACATTTAATCGCACATTCAGCCACTTGTTTCTTCATCCTTGGCCCTTAAATGTTGTTTCAGCATATTATACCAGGATATATAGCATAGGCTGCTATGTGTGCTTCATCAAAAATTTCTTTTCTCAAATTATCTACATAAGGTACACATACTCTTTACTTCAATCATATTATATCATTTTCCAATTCAAACTCAAAATTCGAATTCATTTTCAATTTCTCAATAAGATTCACAACTTCTAAATCCTCATTTTAGGCTTTTATAATCCTTTCATGTAAAATTGATCTTAAATTTAATATAGCCAGTAATACTTCATTTTGCCCCAAACTCAACTCGACATTCAATGCCCTTTATTACACTAGATTTGGTAACCTAGATATTTGAATCTGTGTTACACTACTATTGAATTTTCTATTCAATGCATCAGATACAACACTAGCTTTACTGAATACAACTTATTTATATAATCATAATCTTTAAATGGCTCTATCCATTGTCTCTGTCTCGTATTCAATTCTTTATGACTCAATAATTTCCTCAAACTTTAATGATTTGTATAAATCTGAAATGTTTCATCCTATATATAATGCCTCTAAGAATTTCAAAATAATTATTACTGCATTAAGTTCTAAATCATGTACCGAATAATTTAAACTCATGAGACCTTTACTGTCTCAATTCATATAAATCACTTTATTATGCTGCATCAGATTACATCCTAATTTCTAGTGTGAAACATCATTATATATTACATAACCTTCAGATCCAAATAGAATAGCTAACACTGGTGTTGTCATTAGTCAATGTTTTACTTCCTTAAAATTCTTTTTACATTTATCAGTCTATCTAAATGGCACATTTTTCCATAGAAGTCTTGTCAAAGGGCTATGAATAGTTACAATCTCTAGTAGTATCTAATATCTAGCTAATTCTAAAAACTCCAAATCTCACATATATTCCTTGAAGTTTCTCACTTCATTAATAGCTCAACTTCCTTTTAGGTCTACTTATTTGCCCTATTCAAACACTATATAACCCAAATTACTTCTTGATCAAGCCAAGATTCACTTTTGCTAAACTTGGCATATAATTGTTTCTTCTTCATGATATGTAAGGCTAACCTCAAGTGTTCAAACTGTTCATCTATACTTTTTGAATACATTCAAAATATCATCTATGATCACGGTCACTAATTGATCCAAGCAAGGTTGGAACACTTTATTAATTTATGCCATGAATACTACCAGGGGCATTCGTTAACCTAAATGGGTATCATAATTAACTCAAAGTGCCTAAAACATTTTCTCGAAATTTTTAACTATATAATTCCTCAAATGGGATCATGTTATCTCATGATTTTCTTAGTCTCCCAATTGAATTCTTTTCTATAATGATTTTCTCTATTCATTCGATTTCCTCTGATTTTATATCGACTTATTCTAATGCCAGACCATTCTTACTAGTTTCTCTACACATATCAATTTATTTACAGGTCTTAATTTTTTGAACACAAACGTCAACCTGACTTGTACCTTCTGAACGTATGAATATGGAACACATTATGGATCTAAATTCCTTTAGCAATAGCAACAAATCATCTCTAATTCATGAACCCAATAACATAGTTAGGCGACTTACTTCAAACAGAATACATGCACTCCCTGTAATATATTTAACTTCTTATACCTGAGTCTTTGTTAGAAATGGGACTCCAATATTCACTTCTAATTTGTTCAATAATCATTCATTTCTAGAAATGGAACATTTTATTTACATGATATCATTCAATAAAAGTCTCTATTAAAAGAATATTTCTCTCTCTTCAATCATCTATACTGTTTACATACTTTTATCTATCAACTATATTCATCATCACTTTTCAGCCATTCTTGATACCTCAATAAGATCAACTTTAACTATTCATAATATCTCAGTAAGATCAATTACTATCATACCTTACATGATCAGAACATTCTTTACAATAAAACTCAATGAAACAGGGGCATATTCATTTACTCTTATTCCTTGATATGTACCATCAACATCAGTACATCTTATCTAGAGATGTATTTTTGACAAGTCACCAATTAATATCTTATGTTAAGGATACCTTAATCTCAATTGATTCTAGACAACATTTTCGCTTTATGCCTACCCACTATTGTGATAGAACCAAATATTCTTAGCCACGATCGTGGGGACTATGCCACGATCGTGCCCTATTTCTTTCTCCTTCCTTTATCCTCAAATTCATCACACATAGTAACATCATTTACACTTTCAATCTATCCTCAATAGATCACTATAAATGTTTTCAGGCACTACTCTGAGTCATCTTAGAATTTCAACTATAGGAACTATGACTAAAGAATATTCAATAGGTTATTGATCACTTTTCCAAACATATAATACATAAGTGCTTAAAAATATCACTTGTTAAGGTGATCTCATTATCAGATATGCACTCACAATAACAAATCAAATTAACCTTCAGAACTTCCACATATATTGCTATCATTTATCTCATCTTCAAATTATCATTTATTTCATCTTACATGCATACATTCTCAATCAATTCAAAATTATAGAAGCATAACCATCATAAAGTTCTGATTCCAAATCTGCTAATATATTCTTATGCTAAATCATAACTCTTATCACATTAATCAAACAACCATTTCAATTCCAAGTTCAACTTTGCAATGTCATAGTAATTTTTTTTTCTTTCAACTTGGCTTGTACACTTTAAATCTCATCATTTCCACTTGTATCACTATTTGCCTCAATCAATCCATGACAATGTATTCACATCTATATCAATTCAAATATATATAACCATAATAAAATATTGATATTATATTTGATGCTACATCCACCAATACAATTACACTGAAGTTTTGTTCAACACATCAAATCATGTAGTATTTCTTATTTCTAGATATCCACAAACTTACATTTTCTTATACTTTGACAGATCATCATCCTTCTCATTGCTTCTAACAGCTCAAGCTCTTAACTAATTTTCATACGTGTGACTCATGCAAATATGGCTCAGATTAGGGATCAATTGGTACTACATGCTATGACATGTCTAAAATCCATGTATCTTGACACCTACTTTGAAAATGCCCATGTAAGATTCTAAACCTGAGCTCTGATACCAACTTGTAGCACTCCACTCTCATAGGGCATATTGCCGAGCATACCATCAATATTCAAGAACATACTTTACGAGGGTGGCATGTTAGAATAGTCAATCAATTATACTCATTATAAATTTCATAAAAACCAATAATCATTTCAGCCCATTTTATTCATAAACACATCAAGGGTAAATCAATTATCAATTTGTCCATTTCATTTTTCAAAACGCTTTCAATCATAAAGTCATTACAATTCAGAATTTATTTTTACAATAAATGACACTTACGGAATACAAATCTTAATACAAAATTTTCTGAAAGCTTATGCAGATGCAAACTGATCCCGACCTTTATCTCTTATTCGATTGTAGCAGCTATACTCCAATTTGTCTAACTGAGTATCTCCTCTGAGCCTGAAAGACAACGTTATAATTTTGGTGAGTTTTTTGAACTCAGTGGGCAGACCATCCTCGATGGCTTACTTAAATCACATAATACAATAATTCATATACAATTCATATAATCACATAATTCAAATCACTTCACAAATTAACATTTTGAGTCAAATATCACTTTGTTCACTTATTTCATATTTCACATTTAGAACAATTCAAACAACTTATTACAATCATTTAAAACATACACATCAAAAGTATATGCAATGCTCGTGAGATTCACTTTCAATTGTTGCATTGTTATGACCGAGTGCCTGTAACTGTCCCATATCCATTGTGGATACCGAGCTCATTGGTAACTATCCGGTATCCATTAGGGATACCTGGCTTATTATACATGGTGAGCCTTTGGCTCTTAATCACTTTCTAAGCTTTAAGCTCTTTTTCGGTGGCTACTCCGATCATAACTGCCTTTATCTGATCATGCATTCATGTAATGGAATGCATCAAATCACATAAGTTTAATCATTCACTTTCACATATAATCGGACCTCAGTCCAGCATTTAAGAAATATGTAGAGAATCACTTATTCCTCGCTTATTCACTTCCAATGAAGCACTTCCAATATGTTCACCTTTATAAAACTCCTTGGATTATTAATATCCAGAATTATCACAAATTCTCATTAGTAATAAATTGGTTTAGAAATTTAAAATAAAGCAATCAATTAATATAATACTATCTAGATTGACTTACAGTATGCTCCTGATTGTCATTTGCTTTCACAATCTGGAAACGTTTGGATGCTGACGTTCAATCCTGTGTATCAACCTCATGCAATACACACATTGTATAGACATTACTAGTTTGCACAATCACATAAACATTCAATTATACACATATGTATATGTGTAATATATAATGCATGCTCAAATTGACTATTCTGGGTATGTTTCTTTAATCTCATCTCTTAATCATTCATACTTCAAACTCATATATGTCTAATTTAAACTTAGGTTTACATTTTTAAGAACTTGGTCATTCTAATATCATCAATCATATATCTATCATGTAACATCCCCTCACCTATTGTCATGAATAGGAGTGTATAAGTGTACAGTGACATATGCATGCATTCATATATGCACATGCATAGTATATAAGTGAAT
>JANIIA010000010.1:8175952-8191620 GCA_027478495.1 Erythroxylum alaternifolium | reverse complement strand
GTTACAGGGGGCTTGGGTATTTACTAAGTTAGACTTGAGATCAAGGTATTATCAGTTAAAGATAACTGAAGTCAATGTACGAAAGAGTGCATTTAGAACGAGATATGGGCACTTCAAGTTTTTGGTGATGCCTTTTGGGTTGACAAATTCCCCAATAACTTTTATGGCTTTATTGAATAAGGTATTTCAGCCTTATTTAGATCATTTTGTGATTATATTCATTGATGATATTTTGGTGTATTCGAAAAGTGGTGAAGAACATTCTAAGCACTTGAGATTAGTTTTACAAACTATGAGAGAGAAGCAATTATATGCCAAATTTAGTAAGTGTGAATTTTGGCTTGATCAAGTGGTATTTTTGGGTCATATCGTGTCTAGACAAGGCATACAGGTAGACCCAAGGAAAGTAGAAGCAGTGATGAAGTAGGAAGCTCCAAGAAATGTGACAGAGATCCAAAGTTTCCTTGGATTAGCTGGTTATTATAGAAAGTTTGTCGAGGGGTTTTTACTGATCTCAGCCCCTTTGACAAAACTTTTGAAGAAGAATATACCATTCAGATGGACTAATGAATGTTAGAGAAGTTTTGAGGAGCTAAAGCATCGGTTAACTATAGCACCAATGTTAGCTATTCCATATAGATCGGGAGGATATGTAGTGTACATTGATGCTTCACTCAAAGGGTTAGGATGTGTACTAATGCAGTATGACAGAGTAATAGCATATGCATTGAGACAGTTAAGGTCTTACAAGTTTAATTATCCAGTACATGATTTAGAGCTAGCTGCTGTAGTATTTGCTTTGAAAATTTAGAGATACTATTTGTATGGTGAAACTTTTCAGGTATTCACTAATCATAAAAGTTTGAGATATTTGTTGAGATAGAAAGAGTTGAATATGAGACAGAGGAGGTGGATAAAATTGTTGAAAGATTATGATTGCACAATTGAGTATCATCTTGGTAAAGCTAATGTTGTAGCTGATGCATAAAGCAGAAAATCGAATAGTAGTGTAGCACAAGTACAGTTGTCGAGGTTGCCTAACCTAGTCCAATTGAGAGCATTAAATGTTAAGTTAAATTTAGGGCAAAATGAGGAATTGATAACTACATTGAAGCTGAGACCTATATTACATGACAGAATTAGAAAAGTTCAAAGTAAAGATCCAAAATTTGTGAAGTTAATTGAGAAGTTGAAGGTGAATCCGAGTTCTAAATTTAAATTGAGAGATGATACACCGTGGTTGAAACAGATATTGTGTATGCCCGATGTTAATGATTTGAGAAAAGATATTATAAAAGAAGCATATATAGTAGCCTATGTTATGCATCCTTATACTACCAAGAAGTATAATACGTTGAAATAGCATTTCTGGTGGTCAGAGATGAAGAAGCAAGTGGCTTAGTATGTGACTAATTGTTTGACTTGCCAACAGATTAAGGCAGAGTATCAGGCTCCAGTTGGTAAGTTACAGTCACTGCCTATTCTGAAGTGGAAATAGGATAGGATTACTATGGACTTTATTATGGGTTTGCCTAAGACTCTGAGGCAACATGACGCCATATGGGTCATTGTTGATAGATTGAACAAGTCGACTTATTTCTTGTCAATGAGAGAGAATAACTCACTATATCAATTAGCTTAGCTATATGTGAATGAGATAGTGAGGTTATATGGAGTTCTAGTGTCTATTATAATGGATAGGGATCCTAGATTTACCTCGAGATTTGGGGGTAGTCAACGGACATCTTTAGGTACGCAGTTAAACTTCAGTACTATATTTCATCCTCAGATAGACGGACAGAGTAAAAGAATTATTAAAATTTTTAAGGATATGCTCAGAGCTTGTGTTTTAAAGTTTCAAGGAGCATGGAATTAGTATATAGCTCTAATTGAATTTGCTTATAACAATCAGTATCACAGTAGTATCGGTATGGCACAGTATGAAGTGTTATATGGAAGGGAGTGTCATTCACCTTTGTGTTAGGATGAAGAGGGATTAAGGATTGTTGAAGGCCCATAACTAATCCAAGATACTATTGATAAAGTAAAATTGATTCGAAGTAGAATTAAAATGGCACAAGACTGGCAGAAAAGTTATGTGGATCAGTACAAGAGAGATATGGAATATCACGTGGGAGATAAGGTGTTTCTGAGAGTGTTGTCTTGGCGAGGAGTGTTGAGGTTCAGTAAAAAGGGTAAGTTATGCCCGAGATACATTGGTCCATATAAGATTATCGAGAGAGTTGGACCATTGGCTTATAAGTTAGCCTTACCTACCGAAATGGCTTAGATACACAATGTGTTTCATGTAAGTATGCTCAGGAGATATCGGTCTAATTCAACTTATATATTACTGGCTTAGGAAGTTGAAATTGTAAGTAATCTGAGTTATGTTGAGGAACTAGTTAAGATAATTGGCTATCAGAATAAACAGTTGAGAAACCGAGTGATCCCATTAGTGAAATTCCTTTGGAGGAATCGTTCGAGTAAAGAAGCCATATAGGAAACGGAGAAGCACATGAGGAATCAATACCCTAACCTGTTTGGTCAATCAAGTAAGAATTTCGAGGATGAAATTTCTTAAGGGGAAGAATTGTAATATCCGATTTCTGGAACGTACTTAGGGATTAGAACCTAAATCATTGTGAATGAATAATAACATTAATAGCTTTGCATATACATACATAACATTAGCATATATACACGAATTAATTTGTACACATTACAAAGATAGTACATGCAATCAATTGACATGTCTCAGGGGTATGAAAGATGTTAAATGACTATGATTTGAATTATGAATTGTTATGATTTGAATTTTAGTTTGATTGGATTCCAATTAGTGATTTGGAATTAAATGTTATTAATTTGGAAATTGATGAAATAATATGTACATCTGGACTAGTACAAATGCCTAGTGGTAGAATAAATTGATACATGAAAAATTAGGGTTACTAAGCCTATAATTGAGTGACATTTAGCATAGTTAAATAAGTGACAAATGACTAGTAATTAAATGACAATTGGACCAATTATGGAGTGACTACTGGACCAATCTTGGAGTGACATGTAGACTAATTAATTAGTGACATATGGCAACTTAATATGTGGATTAATGGCAGCCATAATCTTGATTAGGAAAATGTTTTACATGCCTTAAGAAAAATGTTGTGATTAAATGATGACACTTAGCATATTGATGAAGCAAGTTCTAGCAGCCAAGTTTCTGCTTCCTTCATTGTTGCTTCACCACTGAAATTGCTTCAAACTTTTCTCTGTATTCTGGTCTTAACCTTAGCTAAATTGTTACTTAAAATTCACACCTTAATCCTTCACAAAATAGCCAAGAAACCAGCTGAATATTACCTCCATCTTGCTATTGAAAATCAATTTGTTTTCACTTTAGAATTGTGTTGATTTTGTTTGCTTAAAGGGATAGATTATCTTAAAGTTTTAAGTTGAATTGGAAGCTTTAGAAGTAAGTAACAATATGATGTTTATGGCATGTTTAATAATATAAGAAGGATGCTTGAATTCAAATGAAATGAATGAGATGTTGATGATGAAATGTGTTGGAAATATGTTTAATGAATTTGGAAATTTTTATGCTTATTCTTGGAGTATGAAAACCATGGAATTATAGGTTGATTCGTGGATGAATTGTACTGGAATTTGATGTATAAAGAAGGTGGATTTATGCTAAAGAAAGATGTTAATATGGTGTTCATGAATTGAGAAAGACTTAAAACTATATGCATGATAATGTATGATAGTTTCTCGTTTGATTCTGATGGATGAAGGACCATGATTTGTAAACCATCAATTAAATGGTTTTGAGCTATATTTAGAGCATAATTCAGAACTAAATGAGGTTGTATAAATGAGCATGAATTCTGGAAAATTGGAAGTGTAAATGATGTGTTTAAGTTTGATAAATTCGTACAGATTTGGGAGAAAAAATGCAGGGCACGATCGTAGCCTGGTAAAATTTGGTTCTATCATGATCGTGGAAAAATCGACACAATTGTGGCCTATTTCATAAGGTTCTTTCACGATCGTGACAATGTCCACCATGATCGTGGGCAAGGCTTAAATATGAAATGTTGTTTTTTAAGTGATGTTTGAAACAACTAATGATAAAGAACTTTCCTATGATGCATTTAGGCTTGAAATGAACTAGTTTGATGATTAATTGATGAATTTAAATTAAACAAGTTAATCAGGTGTAAATATAAGTGTAAACAAGACATATCCAAGTGACAAGGTTTGAATAATTATGAATTGTGATTAAAAAAACATAGCTGGGAAAGTCATTGAGCATGCAATGAACATGACATATACATATGTGCATGATTTAATATGTATTTGAATGATCAACTTTGTAATATAGATTATGTGTAAATTTTATGATTTTAGATGCTCGAGAAGAATGCCATCATCTCGACATTGCTGGTCCATCAAAGTAATAGCGTAATCTGGAGCGTACTATAAATAACCTAGATGTTCTTACTAGGATTGATTTTATTTCTATTTAATTTCCAATTATTGAACTATTAATGATCTGATTGTGATAATTCCTGACTTTTATAGTATGAGGAGTTTGATATATGGGAATGTATTAGAAGTATTCTATTTGCATATGAATCTGAAAGATATCTGAATACTCAACATAAGTGTTGAATGTCAGACTTAGGTTCGATGAACATGAGACTCTGACTGTGCATCATGAATAAATGTTATTGATGACATATTTTGTGATTTGATGCATCACATTGATATGTTGATCAGATAAAGGCGTTGCGACAGGAGTAGCTAGTTTGAAAGAGCTTAAAGCTCAGAAATCTGCACATAGTGTCTGGCTCTGTGATTAATGAGGTCGGTATCGACAATAAGTACGGGACAGTATCTGAAGAGCCCGATATTTATAAGGAAAATGGGACAGTGAAAGGCGCTCAGTAATAATAAATAAAAACGCAAGTGGAGTCTCATATGCATCTGCATTTATATGAATACATGATTGTGAATACATTTCTAAGGTTATGATGATAAAGTGATTTCCATATACGTGTATTTGTTAATAAAGTGTTTGGTTGGGATATGCATGATCAAATTATGCCTGAAAGGAATATATGAAATGTGTGACATTCATTATATCTTATTAAGATAAGGAATGTTGTGAATTTGGTTATATGTGAGATATTTATGTATTTGACATGAGTGAGCTCATTAATGATGGTTCACTCACTGAGTTTGCAAAACTAATCAAAATTACAACGTGACCTTTTAGGTATGAGAGAGGAGACCTAGTTCCTAAGATACTCTGGAAGAATGTTTTAGATTAAGAAATGGCTCAATGGTCTGTTAGCTGACATTTGAGGAGTAGTAGACTGTTTTATGTAGTTTTCTATTGTCATGTAGAACTTTTATATAAAGAGTTGCAAACTATTAAATGTTTTGGCAATGTAAATATTTTTTCTAATGACTATAGTGTAAATTATGTTAGTAAATGAAATGAGAAGTTGAGTTTTAAAATATTCTGTTATTTTGTGTTATTTTGTATGATGTCATTTAAGTGAAAGTTATTGCTCTAACATGTTATTATCATATGGTATGTTCTGGAATGTCCTTTGGATGTACGCTATGGTAGTGGAGTGTTACAGACAGATTCTCAACTTTCATAGCTGAGCTCCCAATTTTCAAAGGTGACGAAAGTGAAGGGTATAATTGGATCAAAGGTGAACAATATCAAGGAGGCATAGGCATAGAGTGATCAGGCGCTGAAAAGTTATCAAGTGATGACTGATCAGTTGATTAAAAATCAAGCATCATCAATCTACAATCTAGAGGTATAGATGGGTCAGTTGGCAACTGTAGTATCAACTAGACCCACAAGTAACCTTCCTAGCATTTCAAAACCTTATTAGAAAGAACATTTTAAGGTAATTCAGGTGAGAAGTGGAAAGGAGTTACTAGAGCCATTCTTGAAGGAAATGGCTAATCCAGTGGAGAAAAGTCAAGGAAAAGGTAAAGATAAAGTCACTTAGGAGGAGGAACTCTCATATGTTCCACCTCCACCATATGTTCCAAAATTAGCGTTTCCTAGGAGAGTGAGTCAAAATCCACTGGAGACCCAATTCAACAAATTTTTGGAAAAAATGAAGAAGTTGTATGTGGGTTTTTCTTTGCTAGAAGTTTTGGAGCATATGCCCAACTATGCTAAGTTCTTAAAGGAATTACTTTCTCGCAAGTGAACTTGGGATTCAAATCAGATAATAACATTAACAGCTAGTTGTAGCTCTATAATCACGAACAATATGCCATCAAAACTAAAGGATCCAGGGAGTTTTACTATTCCTTATATTGTTAACGGTGTTGAATTTTCAAAATGTTTATGTGATCTGGGAGCTAGTATTAATCTAATGCTATTGTCTATTTCTAGGAAGCTAAACTTTGATCACATAAAGCCAAAATCAATGACAATTCAATTAGTTGATCAGTCCATAAGGAAGCTTTTTGGAGTTGTCGAAGATGTTTTGATAAAAGTAGATAAATTTGTGATTCCTGTTGACTTTATCATTCTTAATGTTGCTGAGGACAAAAATTGTCCATTGATTTTGGGATGACCATTTATAAATATTGGTTGGGCATTGATTGATGTGAATAATGGTGTTCTGATTCTGCATATTGGTGATGAAAAAGTGGAGTTCAACATGAATAGGAGTTTGAAAAGTAAGGAGGAGCCGAATTGTTATGTGAGAATGGATGTAATAGATGAGTGTGTGGAGAAGATAACTGGTAAAATGATAAAAACAAAGAGTGAGAGGGAGTTAGAATTGAATGAAGAATATGAGAGTGGAAAGAGAGAGAAGAATGGAGATGAAGAAGAGAAAAGTGAGAACGAACCTTTGGTGAGGACCAAGCCACCCATACCACCTTCCAATGAGAGAGCAGCCACCCTAGAGTTAAAATCTTTACCTTCACACCTAAGGTATACATTTTTGGGTGAAAATCAAACATTACCTGTGATTATTTCAAACCAGTTAAGTGATGAATAGGAGAAGAAGGTAGTAGAAGTTATAAAGAAGAGGATGAAAGCGATGGGGTGGTAGCTATCAGACATCCAAGGGATAAGTCTGAGTGTTGTGATGCATAGAATAAATCTTGAGGATGGATGTAAACCAGTGAGGGATAGGCAAAGGCGTTTGAATATGAATATGCAGGAAGTTGTAAAATAGGAGGTGATTAAGTTATTAGATGCAGGAATTATATACCCAATCTGAGCCAATGAATGGGTAACTCCAATTTAGTGCGTACTAAAGAAAGGCGGAACAATAATGGTGGAAAATGAAAAGGGTAAATTGATTTCCACACAGACGGTCATTGGTTGGAGAGTTTTTATTGATTACAAGAAGCTCAACTCAGTAACAAAGAAGGACCACTTCCTATAGCCTTTTGTGGACCAGATGATTGAGAGAGTTACAGGACATGCATTCTACTATTTCTTGGATTAGTATTTCGGCTACAATCAGCTATTCTTTTATCCTGAGGATCAAGCCAAGACAACTTTCATGTGTCCATATTGTACTTTTGTATACAGTCGACTATCGTTCGAACTTTGCAACACACTAGCTACATTTCAGTGATGTATGATGTCCATTTTTATCGACATGATTGAGGATTTTTCAGATATATTTATGGATGACTTTTCAGTTGTGGGTGATTATCAGTGACAGAGGTACCCATGTTCGCAACAATCTAGTTGAAGCATTATTAAAAAGATATGGAGTACAGCACAAGATAGCTACAGCTTACCACTCTTAAACAAGTAGTCAAGTAGAGGTTGTGAATATAGAGTTAAAGAAAATGTTACAAAAGACTGTCAACAGTTTTAGGAAAGATTGGGCAATCAAATTAAACGATGCAGTATAGGCTTATAGGCTAGCTTTCAAGACCAATATTGGGACAACTTCTTATAGGCTGATTTATAGGAAAGCTTGTCATTTACCTGTGGAACTTGAGCATAAGGCCTATCAGGCAATCAAGGCCATAAGTTAGGCTCAGAAGGCAGCTGAAGAAAAGAGGAAATTACAGTTAAATGAGTTGGATGAATTAAGGCTGCAAGTTTATGAGAATGCCAAGTTCTACAAGGAAAAGGTACAAAGGTGGCATGACGAACACATCAGGAAAAAGGAGTTCCATACAGGTGACATGACTTTACTCTTTAACTCTAGACTTCGGTTGTTTCTTAGAAAGTTAAAATCTCATTGGAGCGGACCTTTTACAGTAATTAATGCATTCCCATATGGATTTGTGGAGTTGCAAAAATGAGCATAGAGAAACTTTCAGGTTGAATGGCCACCGTTGCAAGCCCTACTATGGAGGACAAGTGCCCATCGAGCCAGAAAGAATATTTCTCGGACCCTGCCCATGACCAGAGAGTGATCAAAGGCTTGTTAGTGACTTTAAAAACTAGCATGAGTTGTTTTTGTTTATGTTTGCTAAATGTTTGTGTTTATATTTTATTTATGTTAGCTTTTATTTTTTTCGATACAGGAAAAGAAGAAGTAAAGTGTGAGCTGTAAGGAATATGCGAGCCACCACCAACATAATCCTTAACACTAATACCAACAAGCTTTCTCATGCCTCTTTATTTGTTCATTTACAATTTTTTGTTTATATTATAGGTTGTTGTTGTTTGTTGTGTATCATTTTCACATATTGAGGACAATGTGTTGTCTAAGTGTGGGGGAGTAGTACGCAATTTGCATTGCATATTGCATGTCTTATTTAACTCTCCATTTTTTTCATGTTTTGCATGATTTTTCATGTTTTTATGTTTATATGCCAATTTTTTTCAATTTTTGTGTGAAATTGTGTAACTGTGTGGATGTTTAGTGGCTAGAATTTTATATGAATTAGCTTAATTTTGAACAGTGTAATGATATGTGTTAACTTAAGAAGTTAGATTATAAGTAGCTTTAACATAAACATATATGTAGATTTTGATAGGACACTTGATTTTACACTTAATGTTGCTAATTTACATGTAGTTATCGTTAAAAGCCATTAAATCGATAGACATTCTCAGTTTCCCTTTTATGAAAATAATAAGCTAAAAGAAATGAAGTAGGTTAAAAAAAGAATAGAGTGTGTGTTAATAACTATTCCGCTGACCCAAAAAGGGTTAAGAATAGAACTAGTAGCTGATTGTGAGCTGTGATCTAGTTGAGTAATAGGAGGCATTCATCACAAATGTTTGTCTTTGCGTCAAAAGGCTAGAATGACGCTCTAACTAAGCCAGCTTGATAAATAAAAAATGTGACCTAGTTGAGTAGCCGGGGGCATTCATTATCAATGTTTGTCATCGCGTCAAAAGACTAAGTCAACATTACAAAAATGAAAAAAAGTGTGTGTATTAAAAACCTACTGATCCGATAAATTAGCTAAAATTTTTCATAAAAGGATAACTTGGATAGTTAACCATTTAAATGATCAATAATTGTAAATGCATGCCTATAAGTGACAGATTTAAAATTGAGTTGTTTATATCTTGATCGATGTGTATGTTTATATTAAAGTACTTAGGCATAATGAAATAAGTCAATACATTGAACTTGTGATATAACTATTGTTTACGATTAAGTTGATTACATAACGTGCCGAGTCAGTAGCCATCAATTTTGACATTGTATGCGTGTATGTTTTTTTGTATTTGTGTTCTTCAAATTATTTTTATGTTTGATTTTGCTTGAGGACAAGAAAAAGTTTAAGTATAGGGGAGTTGATAGGTGGCATTTGAACGTACTTTTCTTAGGATAATTTATTAGTTAATCGTGATAAATTGATTGTTGTTAACTTGTTTAGGCGCTGAAAAGTTATCAAGTGAAAAGTTATCAAATGAAGACTCATTTATACATAATCATGCAATTATATGAAACTAAGCCAAAACATAAGCTAAACAAGCTAACAACAATTAATTTATCACGATTAACTAATAAATTATCCTAAGAAAAGTATATATAAATGCCATCTATCAAAACTTCCACCCCTTCTTTAAAGGGTAATTTTATCATCTTTCTTATTAAAGGGTAATTTTGTCATCTTGTTTATTAAAGGGTAATTTTTTCATCTTACCTAATAAGCAAGATTCACATTTGTCATATGATTCACGATTAAATGATCCTAAATTACCATACTTGTGTAGCTTAGTCATGCATCTCTCATATCTTGGATCCCCATCCAAAACCATTTTACTCACTCTTCACATCTTCAATGCATCTGGCCCATTAAGTTCCCAGTTATGTTGGCCACTTGAATTAACACTTAATTCAAGCAAGTCATGAGCGGTATCTAGCAACACATCATGACCCCTAATTGACTGGAAAGTTAGTGGTTTGACTACAAACCATTCCATAGACAATGTTCCATGCAATTCATCCTTTCACCATCTATACCCTACTTGGTTTAGAGCACAGTTAAAGTGTCAACTCCCATTATACTAACTACGTCTCATCTAGCCCAAGTGATGTTAATTCTTGTCCCCGAGGCTCATTACTCAATTGGATATGTCACTGAAGGCTATCTTTATGACATTACCACTTTGTCTCGAGATTCCCTAGTAATGACCCTGACAAGAAGACGTGGGTATCATTTCCTTCTATCAGGAGTGGTGAAATCCTTTATTAGCCACTCAATTACCTTCGGATATCTCAAGCTATACCCGATCACCTCCCTATGGGCAATCTCTAAGAGGAAACGAGGAATAGAGTCAAAGTGCAGGATTAATATCCAAGATATCCTTGAGCATCAAAGTGTAGGATTAGTATCCAAGATATCCTTGAGCACCTCAAGTATAAGGAAATTTGCACCATTGGAATGATGAGACTATCATTAACACTATAATAGATTATTCATATGAGTGTCTCATGGAATTTCATCTATTGTACTTACTAGTCTTAGCAAGAATCCATATGTTAACTCTAAATAACTCATGCTAACAACTTATGAGATCCACTACTTGATCTAATCAAGGAGTATAACATGTGCTAGTGTGTCTGGATTAATAATGTCTCGTCTCATTAATCCTATGATTAGGGACAATTTAGATACTAACATAGTTACACATAATAGGAATCTCTTTATCATGATCTCATTATGATTTCCTTCATACTATGTAATGTATCAAGGACTTTATTAATTCAATTTAAGATCATAATAAATTTATAAAGAACATAAACATTAAGTTAACGAAAAAGACTTTTTATTAATTAACATGATTTCTATAATAAGTGCTAAAGGTGATTACCTTTAGAGCACTTTTTTAACAACCTCCTACTTGCACTAAAGCCAATCGCCTTTTGTATTTAATACCATAGGTGAGTACATGAGATTCATATCTCTTTGAGGAATCAGTTTAGTCAAAGGATCAGCAATATTCTGATCAGTGGGAACTCTCTCTATCTTGACATCATTTCTACCAATGATTTCTCTAATCAAATGGTATTGCCTGAGTATATGTTTGGATTTCTGATGAGACCCTGGTTCTTTTGCTTGCGCTATAGCATCATTGTTGTCACAATGCAACTATGCGTGGTTAACAATGCTAGGAACCACTCTAAGTTTTATGATGAACTTTTTGATCCAAATTGCTTCCTTTACTTCTTTTAAAGCGACAATGTATTTTGCTTCAGTTATTGAATATGTATTTATCTCTTATTCGGAACTCTTTCAACTGACTGCTCTACCATTCAGTGTGAAAATATATCCTGATTGGGTTCTGAAGTCATCCCTGTCAGATTGGAAACTTGCATCTATATACCCGTTCACAACAAGATCTCCTTCTCTATATACTAAAAATACATCCTTAGTTCTTCTCAATTACTTAAGTACATTCTTAATAGCCACCCAACGACCCTCTTCAGGATCTGACTGTTATCTGCTCATAACACTAAGAGCCTATGTTACATTGGGTCTTATACATAACATAGAATACATGATTGATCCGATAGCCGAAGCATAAAGGATCAAATTCATGCGAGTCCTCTCATCTTGTATCTTTGGACACATAGATTTCGAGAGTGTAATCCCATGCATCATGGGAAGATAACCTCTCTTGGATTGGTTCATGCTAAATGTCTTTAACATCTTGTCTATGTATTTAGAATGACAAAGAACAAGCAACTTCTTAGATCTATCTATATAGATTCTTATACCAAAAATATAAGTTGTTTCTGTAAGGTCTTTTAAGGAGAAATTCTTGGACAACCAAATCTTGACTGATTGTAAAGCTGAGACATCATTTCCTATTAGTACTATGTCATCTACATGTAACGCAAAGAATATAATTGCACTCCCACTAACCTTCTTATACGTACAAGGTTCATCCTGATTTTGTGAGAAACCAAACTCTTTGGTTGTCTCATCAAATTAGATATTCCAACTCTTGGATGCTTGCTTCAATCCATAAATGGATTTTTAAAGCTTGCATACCTTTTTGCCATCATTGGATATGTAACCATTGACATCCTCAATTTGGTTTCCATTAAGAAAAGTTATTTTCACATCCATTTGCCATATTTCATAATCATAATAAGTAGCAATGGCCAGGAGTATCCTAATGGATTTAAGCATGGCTATCGAGCTAAATGTTTCATCATAGTCAACTCCTTGTCTTTGACGATAACCTTTAGCTACAAACCCTAGCTTTATAGGTAACTAAATTACCCTCCATGTTAGTTTTCTTCTTGAGAACCCATTTGTATCCTATGGGTTTTATCCCTTCGAGTAGGTCAACTAAAGTCTATACTTAGTTTTCATACATAAAATCCATTTCAGATTTCATGGCTTGAAACCATTTTTCATATTCTGAACTCTTCAGAACTTCTTCATAAGTATTGGGCTCATCGTCTTCTATAAGCAATACGTCATTATGTTCACTTATGAGAAATCCATATCTCTCTAGAACATTACGTATCCTACTTGACCTAAGAAATTCTTATGTATCAAAAGATTGAACTATCATTTCATCATTATGAACAACAGTCTCAGGTTTAGGCAATTGATCTATATATGTTTGAGTGTCTTGAACTTCCATAAGTTCAATTTTTTTCCCACTGTCTTCTTTTAGAAAAAAACTCTCTCTAAAAAGATAACATGCTTTGAAACAAAACCTTTTTTTCCAAAATATTTTAGAATTGATATCCATTCATTTCTTTAGGATATCCTACAAACAGACACCGGTCAGATTTAGCTTCTAGCTTATCTGATTGAATCTACTTCATATAAGCTGGACAACCCCAAACTTTCATGTGAGAAAGATAGGGTTTTTTGTTAGTCCATAACTCATATGGATTAATATTAACTAACTTTAAAGGGACTCTATTTAACACATAAATAATAGTCTCGAGTGCATATCCTCAAAACGATTTTAGCAGATCTGCTACACCCATCATTGACCTCACCATGTCCAATAAGGTTTGGTTTCTCTTTTCTGCCACACCATTGTGTTGTGCTGTGTAAGGTGGAGTCCACTGGGATATTATCTCATTATCTTTGAGATAACTTAGAAACTCTTGACTTAAGTATTCACTACCTCGATCTGATCGAGTGTTTTAATACTTCTTCATAGTTGTTTCTCTGCTCATTTATAAATTCTTTGAACTTTTCAAAGGCCTGATATTTGTTTCTCATTAGATACAAATACCATACTGTGAATAATTATCAATGAAGGTAATGAAGTATATGAAACCACCTTTCATATGCATGATCGGACCACATACATTTGAATGTATTAAGTCTAATAGCCTAGTAGTTTATTCACCCTTTTCCCTTAAAGGGTAACTTTGTCATCTTGCCTAATAAGCAAGATTCATATGTGTCTTATGATTCATAATCAAATGACCCTAAACTGCCACACTTGTGTAGTTTATTCATACATCTCTCATTTATATGGACAAGGAGACAATGGCATAAGTAAGATGATTTCACATTATCTCATTTTTTTCTTTTATTGTCATTGATATTTAAAACTGGATTGGACATATCTAATATGTATATTCCATTGCATAATGTACCCATAGCATAAAGCATTCCATTCAAACTAATAGAACAACCATTGTTACTAAAATTTAAATTGTAACTAACTTTATTAGGACTAGAAACCGAAATAATATTCTTAGTCAATACAGGTATATAAAAACAATCATCCAATTCTATTACAAGCCCACTAGGGAGTGTCAATACATAAGTTCTTATGGCTAATGCAGCAACTCTTGCTCCATCGCCCATGCATAGGTCTGACTCTCCCTTGTTAAGTTGTCTACTGTTCCTGAGGCCCTGCATATTAGTACATATGTGTGAGCCACAATTAGTATCTAATAACCATATAGTTAAATATAAACTGTGAATAACTATGAGTTAAACCAGTTAGAATTAAGTCTATACTTAATTCATGATCCATCAAAAAACCTAAGGAGGCCAATGTCTCAATATACCCATTCATTTTCAGTGTATATTGAACTAGAGATATCCCCTCAGCCATCTTGGAGCAGAAGAACAACCTCGAGATCTCAAATCTTTTAGACTTAGCTTGCTTATCAAATAACTCCCTTAAATGATAAACTATAGTATCAGCATCCATAGCCTTATGCTGCTTTTTCAATTTTGACTTGAGAACGATTCTCAGGTTCCTAAGACAGTTTAGGAAGTTGGGTTCAGTCAACTTATTGGCTTCCATAAGTGAACATAGGTCTATAATAGTGGTCATGTTTATTATGCAAGATTTCGGTTCCTATATGGGATGTATGGGTTGGCAATTATTTTTTGTATGCTACATATTTTTATTTCATAGAAATATATATGGCGTATGTTTTTCTCTTTTGGTTGTCCATAGAATTTATATTTACCATATAAGATTTCTTTATTTGGTTTGTAACAAGAAGAGTGGTCTATCATTACCATGTTTCCTCCTTGGCTTCATTTCTCTATTTATTTTGATTTTGTAATGTACAAATTGATGGAATGATGAAAATGAAGCAGCCATGGATTGAAGAAATGAAGAGGTAATGGTTTCGATGTATCCTTTTGTGTATTGGCTAGTTTAGGTTTTGCGAAAACCAAAATGCTGGATTTTTGTTTCAATGATTCAAGTTTTGGTTTTTATGTAAAAACAAGTGCTGGATTTTTGTTTCAATAAATCAAGTTTTAGTTTTGATAAAAACAAAGTGATGGTTTTTATTCAATGGAATTATTTTTAGTTTTAATGAAAACAAGTACTATTTTTATTTTTTGTGACAAAGAATTGGATTTATGAAAATCTAGTGCTGGATTTTTTTCTCAAAATAACAAAATTTGGTTTTATAAAATGCCATTATGCATTTTTTACTAAAATGGGATGGGTCATATGAGCGAAGAGTTTGAAGCAGAAGATCCAAGTCTAAGAAAATTATTTTGGGCCTAAAAGCCTTTTATTTTTTTTATGTTCTATGATGGACAATCAAAAGTGGCTTATTAGTTCATAAGATGAATGGATGAATGGATGCAAATAATATGTGATATTATGTAATTGTATTCCATTTAGAAAATTGCCAACCCTAGGCTTTGCCATGCATTCATTATGTATGAGATATATAATGAAACAATATAGGATGGTTAATAAATTGCATCTAGAC
>JANIIA010000010.1:8112445-8136892 GCA_027478495.1 Erythroxylum alaternifolium | reverse complement strand
AGTGTTTAGTGATGTGTTAAGTGATGTGACACGCCACCCTCGCGGGGCACGAATTCGGGTATCACTGTCGATATCGGATTCGGGTTCAGCGGGCTTTAGAAGAAATGCAAAAATGTTTCTAAAGATAATGCACACGAGCAAATATTTCTTTGTTTGTTTTATTCTTTCTCTTATTTTGGTTGAAAACTTAAAAGCAAGCAAAAATAAACCAACAAAGAAACACACACATATAAAAAAGAAATGCAAAAATGTAAAGAAAAGAAATTTACTTCCCTTGGGTTGCCTCCCAGGAAGTGCCTTGGTTTAGAGTTGTTGGCTCGACTCCATGTTTTCCTCACGTGACAAAATTGTGATCTTCTAGTATTATAGTTAGCGCCACTTCCACGCAAGGATGTTTTGAATAGGGCCTTCGTTGATCATCATCCCCATTCAACGTCTTCCACATCTTCAGATTCTCAATCTCGACTAATTTCATAAACTTCAGAAATATTTCAAACGTCTCTTTACCTTTTTCTTCTTCCTTTAATTCCTCTAATCTGCTAGGTGAAGGTAAAGAGTCAGTCTCAACAATAACTATAAACTCAATTTTTACCTCCGAGCTAAAA
The DNA here is from genome assembly GCA_027478495.1 of Erythroxylum alaternifolium. NCBI lineage: Eukaryota > Viridiplantae > Streptophyta > Magnoliopsida > Malpighiales > Erythroxylaceae > Erythroxylum > Erythroxylum alaternifolium. Next base: position 8,136,287 of record JANIIA010000010.1, on the reverse strand, counting down.
GATGTATCTTTTTCTATTTCGAGCTCCTCCTCAGCTTCTTCGACGCAAGCAATTCGTTGAGGGTTGACCTCAAAATTCTCAAGCTCCTCTTCACTTTGTAAAGTTTCCGTGCTAATATCCATCGAGTACTCCTCAGGTTGATATGGTTGCGTCTCTTTGCTTTGTGATGCCAGGCAGTTGATAGCTTCCATCAATTGATCCGTCTGGATTGTCAAGTTTTGGATTCTAGAACTTGTTTCCTACTGGAATTGCAAAGTGTTAGCAATATACACATTAACTAATTCTTCCAAGAATGTACCTGAGCCATAATAGGAAGCTTCTATTATGTACGAGAATTGTTGTGCTTCCTGTAAACTATAATGGAAATAATTCGGCTGATTATCCTATCCATAACAAAAGTTAGATTGATCAGTCTAAATATTGTTATAGGATTGAGAATATGAATTAAAGAAAAAATTACTTATATCGATATCAATTTTTTTCACAAATATGAAATAAAAAATGAAAAGATCATGAAATAATCGACAATAAATCAATTACGAACAAATATATACAAAACACCAATTAAAATAAATAACGCAGACTAAACACCGCACTCCCGACAACGGTGCCAAAATTGACACTCTCGTCGTAACGCTAGTCAAAATAAAATGACTAGACTACTACTGTAGTAGTGGTGAGTCTAGGTAGATCCCACAGGGAGTGTTTGGATAGCTTATGAAATGAAATTAATTGATGTTTAGCTAAAGGGGGGGGGGTTTGGATTTAATAAGAAATAAAATAAAATAAACCTAACGAAAAAAATTAAAGAAAACATGTAAAAAATGATAAATTCAGGGTAGGGATCTGATTCTTTGGTTCAATCTTGACCTACATCCTAATCAGGCATAATTCATTGATTTGTTATTCTTTTATCTCTCTTAGAAATTATCAATCGTAGATTAATAATAAGCTCTATTACTTCCAATTTTTCCTTAGATCCTAGTTAATTATGAAGCGCTCATCAATTATAACTATCAAGAAACCTAGAGTAAGCTCTTTAAGTTTATCCGGACAACCGCATTACGAATAAAAAAAATAGAACAATCTAGGCAATAATCACACAAGTACGAATTATTTAGCCTATGTTATATTATGTCTAATGATTCGGAGCCATTACTTACTACACATGAATCGGGAATACAACAAATTATGTATTGCATTCGATTCTAGCAATGGGTTGTCATGAAAAATTATTCAATAGAGCATTAAAATCATCATCATTCAAATAACCAATCAATAAACTCAAGATAACATAATCATTTCCTAATGAGAGAAAGAAACAACAAAATAATAAAAAATACTTAACCCGGGTCATCGGCGTCGATGTCACCTCTAAACTAACATAAGAAATTTAGCCTTCCATGGGTCTATCCTAAGAAAAATGCTTCAACCCTATGAAAACTATGCCAACTGAAACCCCTACTAATTGTCTTCACTCACTATTGCAAGCTCTTTTCCTACTCTACTATTCACTGTACTATTTTATGATGTGACAAATAAAGATAGATGTCCATGCTCACTGTTCGCATCTTTCTTTCTTCTCTGCTGCCACAAATCTCCCTCTCTCATGCTTTCCAGCCACCAAGTCGCAGCTCTTATATTTTCTCCTTGTTTCTGTCATCTCTACTATGCTATTGATGGGACGAATTAAGTTTTGTGGTTTTTGATCCACCCTCACTATACACGTCTTCTCTTTGTCTTCTATGCTTTTTAATCAAAATGCTGCACTTCCCCAGCATGTCCGTGTGAAATGCCTGCGTCTCCGCAAGACGTCTGTGTGAAACGCAGACTGTGTTTTCTTTATGCTTCATTGTCGTTTTGATTCTCTTCCTCTTTTATTGTCTCCACATTACCGTTTTACTGCTCTATTAAATTTGTTGTTGCATGGAAAAAACATGAAATTTTCATGCACAGTAGTCGTGAGCTATATTTCTTCATCATCTTATTTTTCTTGTCTTTTAATTTTCTTCTTATTGCTCCATAAAGACAAGTGAAAATTAATCTTCGGAAAATGGATCAAATGTAGTGCTTTCAACTCATTTTAATTTCTTTGCTTCCAAATTGTATCTAAAATCATATATGGATTAAAGTAAGTATCTTAATCATTTTCGTATCATTAGTCGCTAAGTGTAAATGATTAAATGTATCAACAATTATACACATATCAATTTTCCCCACACTTAGCTTTTGGCCGTCTTCGGGCAAAACATTCAAATTAAGCTCAAAGACCTGAAACATTTACTTAATTTCGATATTTTCCAAGACTATATAATCATAACCAAAGATGAATGACTTTAAAAAATCATAGTAATAATTCAACATTCAATGCTTTTACTCATGATCAATCAACAAGCATCATCTTCGAAAACTGAGCAATCTAATGGTAGACTCGAAAACTGTGTTTAGGTAAAATATATCAATAGGTACACTCAACGCCATTCATGATCATGCCATTCCATATCTTTGCATAATTTCATTTCTCCACCACTAATATTCACATGTAAAATCATGAATCAAATGAAATTTTAGGGTTGTAATGTGGAAAAACGTAAGGTGAGATATATTTAGGTCAAGTACAATGAAAGCCATCAAAGCTAGTGAAACAAAGCAACACTCATCAAAAACTGGGTACCGTCAGTTATGACAAATGCAACATGTATATTTCACAACCTCGTTCATCTCTCACACACCAACCGTATGAAGCATACACCAATCCAAAGGAATCACTCATACAATTGATGCCAACAATACATTGCAATCACAAGAATGAACCTTCCAAGCCAACATCTATCTCATATTCAACATACTCAATAACACATTCATTACATCTTTAGGAAGATGCGCACATTAATTATGAATATCTTTGCAAACTCATATGCACTTCTTCCTTGATAAATTTATTTAAACAAATTTTTTCATTCTTTTTCTTTTTCTTTCTTTCTTTCTTTCTTTCTTTTTCTTTCTTTTCTTTTTTTGTGCTTTTCTTTTTTTAACATTAAAAGAAACTATATTAACACAGGAATTTCAATGATAAGACATAACAAAACATCCCAAATTTAACCAACTCTCACATATGTATACCCTCACACATAGAATTTTGTACATCCACAAACTCAACAATCACAAATGTTCTACTAGCTTATAGCTTGGGTAGGACACTTGGTTAATGTAGTTCGGAAAAGCAAAGAATGCCTAATCATATCCATGTTAATGCATGTGATAAAAATGTGGTATTGAATAGAATTTCAACGCAAAATCGAGATGTACATGTCATGAAGGTCACACATTATCAAAAGACAATGAGACTGATATGGATGTGTAAGTCTAATAAGGCTTAAAATCTCACCGGCTTAGTCTAGCACTAGTCACTACTCTTCTAAAGATAATGCACATCGACTAATCACAAGAGTAAAAGTACATGCTAAAATACTATCAAATTCTCTAGTCAATTCATTATCTGATCATGATTAAATAATCCCAGAAGCAATAGAAAATGAGCAAATGTTTCTTTTTTTGTTTTATTATTTCTCGCTTTTTGATGGAAAACTTAAAAACAAGTAAAAATAAACCAACAAAGAAACACACATGCACACAAAAACAAAATGTGAAAAAGTAAAGAAAAGAAGTTTACTTCCCTTGGGTTGCCTCCCAAAAAGTACCTTAGTTTAAGGTCGTAAGCTCGACTCCATGTTTTCCTCATGATTTTTTGATTTAATAAGAAAATAAAATAAAATGAATCTAATGAAAAAAAATTAAAAAAACATGCAAAAAATGATAAAAATAGGGAATTCAGTAGGGATCTGGTTTTTTGATTCAATCTCGACCTACAACTTAATTAAGCATAATTCATTAATTTGTTGTTCTTTTATCTCTCTTAGCAATTATTGGTCGTAAATTAGCAAGCAGCTCTGTTAATCTTGAATTTTCCTTAGATTTTAGTTAATTATTAAGTGCTCGGTAATTAACCCTAGCTATCTGGAAACCTAGAATATGATCTCTAAGTTTATCTGGACAATTGTATTACGAATCAGAAAAATAGACCAATCTAGGAAACAATCATACAAGCTCGGATTATTTTACCTATGTTATGTTATCTCTAATGATTTGGAACCATTAGATGCTACATATAAATCGAGAATACAACGATTACATATTGCCTTCGATTCTAGCAATAGGTTTTCATGAAAAACGATTCAATAGAGCATTAAAATCATCATCATTCAAATACCCAATCAATAAACACAAGATAACATAATCAATTCCTAATGAGAGAAAGAAACAAAAAAATAATAAAAGAACTTAACCAGGGTCATCGGCGACGATGTCGCCTTCGAACTAGCGTCAAGAACATAGCCTTCTATGGGTCTATCCCAAGAAAAATGCTTCAGTCCCATGAAAATTACCCCAACCGAAACCCCTACTAGCTGTCTTTACTGACTGCCTCAAGCTCTCTTCCTACTTTAATATTCATTGCACTATTCTATGATGTGACAAATAAAGATAGATGTCCATGCTCACTGTTCACATCTTTCTTTCTTCTCTGTCGTTACTAAGCTTCCCCTCTCACGCTTTCCAACCACCAAGCCTGTTTTCTCCTTGTTTCTACCGCCTCTACTGTGTTATTGATGGGACGAATTAAGTTTTGTGGTTTCTAGTCCATCCTCACTGTACACATCTCACTGCAAGCTCTCTTTGTCTTCTATGAGTTTTTATTAAAATTCTATGTTTCCACAGGACGTCTACGTGAAACGCAAACGTGGTCTGAAGTGACAAACAAAGATAAATGTCCAAGCTCACTGTTTACATCTTTCTTTCTTCTCTGCCGCCACTAAGCTCCCTCTCTCACGCTTTCCAGCCATCAAACTACAGCTCTTCTATTTTCTCCTTGTTTATGCCACCTCTACTATGCTTTTGACGGGACGAATTAAGTTTTGTAGTTTCTGGTCCACCCTCATTGTACGCATCTCACTGGAAACTCTCTTTGTCTTCTGTGCGTTTTTATCAAAACGTTGCATTAGACCATGTTTGTGTTTCATCTATCTTTATTTGTCACATCAAACCACGTTTGCATTTCTACAGGATGAAAAATAAAGATAGATGTCCATGCTCACTGTTCACATCTTTCTTTCTTCTCTGCCGCCACTAAGCTCCCTCTCTCATGCTTTTCAGCCACCAAGCCACAACTCTTCTATTTTCTCCTTGTTTCTGCCACCTCTATTACGCTATTGATGGGACGAATTAAGTTTTGTGGTTTTTGGTCCACCCTCACTGTACACTTCTCACAGCAAGCTCTCTTTGTCTTTTGTGCTTTTTTTATCAAAATGCTGCATTTCGCCAACACGCCCGTGTGAAACGTATGCGTCTCCTTAGGATGTCTGCATGAAACGCAAACTGCGTTTTCTTCATGCTTCATTTTCATTTTGCTTCTCTTCCTCTTTTGCTGTCTCCACGCTACCATTTTATTGCTCCATTAAATTTGTTATTGCATGGAAAAAATATGAAAATTTCATGCACAGTAGCCGTAAGCTATATTTCTTCATCATCTTAATTTTCTTGTCTTTTAATGCTCTTCTTTTTGCTTCATAAAGACAAGTGAAAATTAATCTTTAAAAAATAGCTCGAATGTAGTGCTTTCAACTCACTTTAATTTTTTTGCTTCCAAATTGTACCCAAAATTATATATGAATTAAAGTGATTATCTTAATCATTTTCGTATCATTAATCCCTAAGTGTAAATGATTAAATGTATCAACAATTAAACATATATCAGCAACCCACCACAATTCTGCATTGGGTTTAAAAACAACTTCTGTAAAAGTAATTGGATTTGTAATATGTCAAATATCATAGTCTTATTCACCTAATAGATTATGTAATCAAATGGGATAATAGGTTGTCTCACTCTGGCAAATCTTCACAAGTACATTAGATCTTATACCCCCAAGAACCTCTATGTGTACAAGCATGGGTTCTTGTTCCAGTACAGGCACAGTATTAAGACCTAGATCTACCAGATCTAACTATATGAGTGGCTGGTACTTAATAACTGTAGTTTCCACCCGGTTATCATTTGCAGGGTCAAAGGGCCCATCATCATCATAGAAATCATATTCCAGAAACTTTGTTGTTTGTGATTCCACTATTCTGGTCTCTTCTTCTCTACAGTAAGATCTGTAGCTTTTAGAGTGGTCAAGATATCATACTAAATAACAATGAGCATAATGAGCATGCAATTTTTCCTTACAAGGATTATATTACCTCAATAGGGCAGCCTCATACGCAAATGTGTGCAAGACTGAGTTTTCACACTTCTCGATAATTAGGTAGATTAGTCTTGTTCTGCATTAACTTCTTCAAGTCCCTTAGGGTGCAGTTATGCCTTTTAACAATACACCATTTTGTTCAGAACTACTCGACATAGTGAATCAAGTCACTATCCCAACTGATTCCTTATATTTGACAAATGGACCTATTTAAGTCCCGAGACACCATGTTTGCCATGATGTTCTCCTCCACGGTCAGATCTAAAACTCTAAATGGATTTTTCCCAATTTTTTCTCAACCTTCAATCTTTAAGCAAGAATACATAACTGTAATGGGAATAATCATCAACAAATGTCAAAATATATTTGGAATTGCCCAATGCAACTGTATAAGGTCTTCTGATATCTTTATGTATCGGACTCAATAAGTCAGGAGCACGAGTTAACTTTTATTCCTTATTAGTCAACTTACCTTTGCAATAATCAACACATGTTCCCAAATCATCATAATCTAGAATTGAGAGAATGCTTTCCTTAATCAACCTCTCAACCCTAGATCTGGAAATGTGGCTTAAACTTTTATATCAATCCATGTATGACTTTTCATTCATCACAGTCCTTCATTTCATCACTTGTTTAGCAAGATATGAAGAAGCATATATCTAATTCAGGATAAAACACATTCTATACAATCTATATGATAAGAAAGTTGTACCATTATGTTTTGCATTAAACACCAACTATACATCAAAAGCATTAAATACAAAACGTCAACCTTCTTTGTCCAAAATTGATCAAAAGATCACATATAAAATGTGTTGTGTAAAACCTAAAATGAACCTTATTACAAGGTTCAATACATGCATTCCCCTATAGATATTTTATCCACTTCTTCATTGCTATGAACCATCAGTTCCTCCGTCTCTTTATTTGACTTTATCCTCGATATGAACCCTTGCATTGTGGCATCACCTTGATCAGATATTCCACTAAATAGCCACCAAGTACTTAACGCGACTATCGCAAATCAGATTCATAAATTGATAAGCTAAGGAGTTATCTAATGGTCACAGTCTTTCTTTTTAGGCCTCATATTGCTGACTTCTTTATGTCACGCAGACCTTTACCAGCACTGGATTTAACAACATCAGTACGTGGAGAAGATTTAGTCTTTCTACCTTTGATTTTAGCGAGCTTCATCTTTGCCTTGTCTTTAGTTGCTTCGAGGGCTGTAGGAGTAACAAGCTTAAGTTTCTCCTCCTGAGCAATGTACTAAGCAATCAAAGTATTAAAGTCTCATTCTTCATCCTGTGAATAATATGTCTTCACCAAATTACTAAACTCTGGATGGAGTTTATTCAGAGTATAGTGAATTATGAAGAAATCAGGAAGAGGAATGTTTAACATCTTCTTTCTACTGTGAAGATGGATCATTCTTGATATGTACTCCTTTACTTCCCCTTCTCTGGTATACCCCATGGAGAATAATTCCTTCTTCAAGGCGCTTGTCTCAACATTAAATGAGACTGTGTACCTCTGGGAGACATTACCAAGAAATTATTTTGCTATATTTGTGTCCAGAAGTCCACTAAGTAAATGGTCAAGTATGGATTTCTTAATGGTCACAAGACTTAATCTGTTAGACCGATCCTAGGCTTCATAGGCTGCTTAATGAGTTTTCGAGCTCATGGACGTAGGTGGAGATGGCCTATCCATTCGTATGGCCATATCAACCTCATCTATCTCTATAGCATTCAATACATCCTATGTCCACTTATTTGTATTGAAACCAGTTAGGGTTTCAATAGTGACACTGATATTGTTGATCGAAAAGGTGACTATATAGTAACTTTGATTAGATCAACATAAATGTAGGACAACAACAATACTCAAAACTATTAAATAGTCTCTCTACTGAAAATTAGATCACACATATTATGAAAAACCTTTGTGCTGAATACATAATATATGCAATTAGATCTCCACATAAAAGCGATCAGAGTACAAACCATCAACTCTCATGACACTACCACCTTTGAGCGAATAGATCACTTGAGCAACTGCTTTCTTCCATCTAATGCCTTTATGCACATATCAAAATGTTATGTAAGGCTAACATTTTTGGGCAGAATAACCAAACATAAAACCAGAGACATCCCCCTACATGCAAGTAAAACAATTCAAAACACTGACTTGAAAGGCCACTTTAGTGACTACATCCTCATCAACACTCAAAAAGTCTACAAACACAAGGGATAAATCTTTATGTTATCCTCACATTCTTGATGGACATATGGTATGTGATAATGTAACATCAATAAATGCAAAAACCTGTATGCACAATCTCATTGTCACAAACTTGTGCTGAAGACATTCCCTGAAAACTTCATTTGAGGCTTTCATAAAGGAAAAATCTCATTAGAGTGACTATCGTGCATTACTAGACATTGAACCGACTACTCGAGACACAAGAACCTTATGTATCTCCCTTATGGCAAGTTTGTTGCATGAAAATTCACTAAAAAATAGCTTTAGAATGTCTTAATTTATTTTCTGAGTAACTATCATGCGATCCTTAACACTGAACATGAGACCCGAGACATGAAAACTTGAAGTATCTCCCTCATGTGATATCCAAAGTATGAAAATTCACTTGAAATTGGATTCAGAATATCTTAATTCTTTTTTCTAGAGTTAAACTTTAAGTTATTACTAATGTAATAAATCCAGAAAAATGGAAAATTTCACTTTATAAATTTACCAGACCTGGAAACTGACCTAAAACACCACGAGACACCCTTACGAGAAATTTGAAATTTTGTGTTCTTTTTTTGAAATACTATGTAGCATGTTCGTACAATTGACATCAGCCCACGCGTCAGCCCACATGTCAACGTGAGAGGCGCTTATAAGACACGCATGCGAGGCAACACGTATACGCGCCCACCGACACTCACGCGTGCATACACACATGCGGTGAGTGTTTTGTCACGCGCACTAGACTCGTCAGCGCGCCCATGCCATTATTCATAGCCCATTGGTGAGGCACAACTTTGTCAAAAAATGACAATTTTCGGTGAGTTTTGGGTTAGATTTTCACCCTTCCGAGCTTGTTTTCAACCTGTTTCTCAAGGTTAAATACATTTATACTAATTTCATGTAATATAAAGTAAGAAAAAACTGAGAAACAGAAGTTAACTCTCCAAAAATCTTCTAGAAAAAAACAAAAAAATTTTCATTTTTAACCGCCCGATCACGTCACCACTTTGATACCACTTGTAATAAGTAACGATACCTTAGTTACGTATCTCGGATCGAACATGAAAAAACAATAAATGAAGAAATGTAAAAAATACATGATTTCAATTCCATAACTTCAAATGAGCTTTCCGAAGCTAAAACGAGCGTGAATCCACCGCCATCTTCACGGGAATTGCTCACCGAGACGTGGTCACTGTTTTTTTTTATAGTTTTCTCAAAACGTAAGCTCTCTTAACATGTTAGAGAATCCTTATGCTTACAAATGATATTAGCAAATGCAGGAGCCTTTAACCCTTATATATAGCATCTATATTAGGCTTCTCTATCACAAGACCGATATAGGTCCGGTCTACACTGATTGAGATCCATTTTCTACCCAGACTTTGACCCATTAATTTAGATCATTTATTGGACTATTTTATTATCTTTATCTGAATCAAATTACATAACTTAATCGATAAGTTATTTGAAAAACTAAAAAATGCAATTAAATATTATTTAACTTTATGAAAAAATTCAAAAATATCCAACAGCCACCTCCTGCTATAATGTAGTCGTAGTTTCTTTCGATGGAAAGCTTGTTGCGTTGGAGACAAACTCCAAATAACTTGGGTCTATATAAAAAATGGGCAAAAAGAAAAAGATTAGCACAAAGAAGCATTAGTTAGTCTCTGCTTAGTTGGCAAGAAAATTGACGATGTCATTGATAAGACTCCAACTCAACAGTGAGTCTTTGTTGAAGTCTTAAAAGTTAGTATCTTTTCTCCATTCTTATAGAAATAAAAAAAGAAAAACAGAGAGAGAGTGAAGGGATGAGAATTGTTTAAAAAGGTGATGATATTCATAGGTCTTGATTTTTTAATCCGAAAAAGGGTTACCTAATTGAGGATGTGATCTTGGTGTCCTTGCATGACTACAGGTAGAACAGAGAAGCACCAGGATTTCCATGGATTGCAAGTAAAATAAAAAAGGTTTCATCTTTTTCTTTGTATCGTTAGAGGAGAGGAGAACTTTTTAGGAGTTTACTTGGAGAGACGACACAATGTGGCTATGCTATGCCAGAGAAAAGGGAAGTCTTACTGTTACTAAACTGATGATATGTTACAGAGAAAACATGAAGAAGACGATACGTGATAACGAAACATAGAATGAAGGTTATAGCCGTTAGAGAAGGAGCAAAGCGCTGCGTTTAAATAATGAGAGTCTATAGAAGTAGCTAGACATAAGAGTAGAGTATCACGCATCTTATATAAGCTGAATATATGTGGCTTTAGGGGACATGTTGAGGATGATTTGTAATCTCTCTATCAATGAAATCCTTGTCTCTCTCTCTGATGTTATTCTCTTTTCTCTAACAAAATTGCAACCGTTATATGTATTCCGTTACATTGTTTATTTCACAACATTCTGATATTAGAGAATCGACCCTGTGAACGACAACAATGGCAGAAAGCACCAGAGGCCCAGAGCTGCGGAAAATGGAAGAAAGCTTGAAAGGCATGATGGAGAGGATGTTTTCAGGAATGCAAAATAGGACAGAAAGGGTAGAAAAGGAGATGATAGAGTTACGAGCCTTACTCCTACAAAATATCCAGAGGAAAGGAAGGGAAGCAGGAGTGACTGAAACCACACCACAAGGTAGTTCGGTAGGGCAAGAAGGAGACAGGAATGTAACAACCAGAATGAGTAGGATTAAGTTTCCACCCTTTGATGGCGAGAATGTTGAAATCGGAGATTGGAGTCACGGTAAAACTACATGAGCCTCATATGTTGCATCAGGCATATATGTTGGCTCGGAAGCAAGAGGCGATACTGAGATCAACAGGGAACAATATGTTTAAAAACGGGTTAGTGATGAAGGGCACAAATGATAACAACAGTTTTAACCTTAGCCCGAAAGGTTCACAGTCGGTGAATGTCACAAGAAGATTACCATCCGATGGGCTACTTCCCACTCCGACACAAACGACACGATCGTCATCAACGGTAAGAACTTCTAAACCTCAGAGACGTTTCAGTAGTTGTGAGTTTGACAAGAAAAGAGCTAAGGGCCTTTGTTTCTGGTGTGATGAGGAGTATAGTCCGGGTCACTAGTGTACAAAGAGACAATTGCAGTTTTATGTAATCACGGAGGAGGAGGAAGGTGGAAAAACTCCTCCAGAAATGGAAGGGGATGAGTTGGATGGGGGTTGTGAAGAAGAAGGTAATCTGATAATTTCCATCCAGGCCATGCTCGGTTTGTTTAGAAACGGTGAGTTTAAGAAAATGAAGTTGGTGGGAAGGCATCAAAGCAGAGAATACATATATTAATCGATAATGGGAGCACCCACAACTTTGTGGACACATCTGTTACTAAAAAAGGGGGATGTCAGCTTCAAGAAATGGAGCCCATCTTCATCACAGTAGGTGGAGGATTACAAATACGATGTAACCAGTATTGTAAAGGATTTATGTGGATAATACAGGGAGTGACGTTCACCATGGACGCACTAGTATTGGCGTTAGGGGGGTGTGATTTGGTGTTAGGCATACAATGGTTGAGTGGGCTAAACGATGTACTGTGCAATTTCAGGAATCGAACAATGACATTCAAATGGGAGGGACGATGGGTCACATTAAGTGAGAATCTGAAAGGAAAATCCATAATACTCTCCAGCGAAGAATTCCAAAAACAGTGACATCGGACGACAAGGAGTCAGTTACTCATGATGAAACTATCGACTCTGATAGAATTTTAGTTGAAACAAATGCGGTTGACGACGGAGCAATGGAGTGTATTTGATGAGATTAACGCAATATTGTCTGAATATGCGGATGTTTTCAAGGAACCATCGGAGCTTCCTCCAAACCGACCGTATAATCATCAGATAGTGTTGAAGGAGGTAGTTGACGCCATTAACGTCAGGCCGTACAGATACTCTGGAGTACAGAAGGACATAATAAAACAAGCAGTTCAGGACCTCATGAAACAAGGTTTTATTTAACAGAGCTACGGACCCTTCCCGTCGCCGGTGGTGTTGGTGAAGAAGAAGGATGATTCCTGGAGAATGTGCGTCGACTATAGGGAATTAAACAAACACACGGTAAAGGACAAGTTTCCGATACCGCTTATTGAGGAACTGCTGGATGAGCTGCATGGAGCTGGGTGGTTCACCAAATTGGATTTACGATTGGGATACCACCAGATCTGTATACACCCAGAGGATGTGTCGAAGACCACGTTCAGGACTCACGAAAGCCATTACGAGTTTCTTATCATGCCGTTCGGACTGACAAATGCACCATCAACGTTCCAAAGGTTGATGAATGAGCTGTTCAAGCCATACCTGCGTCAGTTTATTTTGGTCTTCTTCGACGACATTTTGATCTACAGTTCGTCATTACAGTCACATGTTCAACATATCTCTACAGCGATGGAAACACTGAGGAAGCATTAGTTGTTTTTGAAAGGTAATAAATGTGTGTTTGGAGCAAGGCAAGTGGAGTATCTAGGTTATACCATTTCGAAAAATGGAGTTGCTACTGATCAGCGGAAGGTCAAGACGATTGAGGAATGGCTGACTTCAAAGGGAATTAAGGAGCTCCGATGGTTCCTGGTGTTAAGTCAAGAAGACTCTACGATGACTAATTTTGATGACAATCACATAATAATAATGTTAAAAACAAAAGAACGTCTTTGACAAGTGTGTTAAGTGTGCAGACGCAAACACAGATGCAAACATAAAGACTATGCAGACGCAGATGCAGACGTAAACGCAGATATAGACGAAAAAATATAGATGATACCATGAAGAGACATTGGCACTCAGACAGTTATTTAGTTAGAGTTAGTTACAGAACTCAACTAAAGAAGCGGTTATCAAGAATAAAGAAGCGGTTATCAAAGATCAAGAAGCAGTTAGAGACGAAGGCTATATATACTAGTCATAGTCGAAGATGTTACAATCTTAGAAAAAGTGAGAAAGATCTTAGCAAGCTTAGCAATATGAGAAACTCTTATCAATCTTAGAAAAACTGAGAAAGATCTTAGCAAGCTTAGCAATCTGAGAAACTCTTATCAATCTTAGAAAAACTGAGAAAGATCTTAGCAAGGTTAGCAATCTGAGAAACTTTTATAAATCTTAGAAAAAGTTAGACAAAAGAGAAATTTTGTAGTTCGACATGAAGGGAGCTAATCTCTGTAACAAAAGCTCACAATTTTTTCTAGTGAGAGAAAAAAAAGGCTGATAGCCTGGAGAGGCTAAGATAGTGAAAGAATACTTTGTAAGAGACCTAAAGAAGGAAAGAATACTTGTAAACGTTTGAAGAATAGTGGAATACTCAAACGAACTCTGAGGACTGGACGTAGCCCACAGTTTGACGTAAACCAGTATAAAAATCGCATCGTCTATTCTCTACTCTTTAACTTTTGTTTACTTTGTTGTTAAAACTCTTAGATAAATAATTTGCGATTTATCTACGTAATAAGTTGTGATATTCTTCTAATAAGAAAGAAAAGTTTTCTTTTAAAGACTTTATAGCAAAAATGAAGATGCACCATTCAACCCCCCCTTCTTGTGTATCTAGTTTCTTTAATTTAAAGTCTTTACTAACGTGTGATTTACTTCACCCCACAGTTAGACTTTTGTACATCCATAATCATCAACAATTAACAAATAATCCACTAGCTTAAAGACTTGGGTGGGACATTTGGTTAGGCTTAAAGCATGTAATATGGTTAGCACAAATAGAAAGGCTAATAAAGCTCAAAAGGGCTTGTCAAAAGGAAAACTATATAAATAGGTAGACTATTTGGTTAATATAGCTTATAAAACAAAGAATCCCTATATCATTTCCATATTAATGCATATGATAAAAATGTGGTCTTGAATAGAAAATCAAAGCAAAGTCAGGATGTAAATGTCATAAAGGCCACACATAAACAAAAGACAATGAAACTGATATGGATGTGTCAATCTATAAAGGCTTATGTTTACCACTAATCACTACTCTTCTAAAGTTAATGTATATTGAACAATCACATGAGTAAAAGTATATGCTAAGTTGTCATAGATTCTTCTAGTCAATTCACTCTCTAATCATGACTATATAATCCCAACAGTAATAGAAAAAGAGAAAATGTTTGTGTGTTTGTTTGATTCTCTTTCTCTTTTTATTTGAAAACTTAGAAACACGTAAGAAACAAACAAACTTTAAAACACACATGTATATGAAAAAGAAATGCAAAAATGTAAAGGAAAAGAAATAAACTTCCCTTGGGTTGCCTCCCAAGCAGCGCCTTTGTTTATTGTCACTGGCTCGACTCCTCGTTTTCCTCATTATATGACAAAATTGTGATCTTCAGGTGTCACATGCTCTTCCTCCACTTGAGATTATTCAGGATAAGCCCTAAGTCGATAACCTCTCTCTTTTAACATACTCCCTAACTTCAAATATCAATCTCTACTAAGTCCCTACACTCTTGGAATATCTCTTCACCTTTCTCCTTCTTGTTCAATTTCTCCAATCTTCTAGGTAAAGGTGAAGGATTAGTCTTAACAATAATTATGGACTCAATACTCACCTTCATGCCAAATGATGTATCCTTTTCTCCTTCAAAATCCTCCTCAACTTCTTCTTCATAAGCAATTCCTTAAGTAGTATTCTCAAGATTCTCAAGCTCTTCTTCATTCTATAAGGTCTCTGAACTAACATCCCTTGGGTACACCTTAGGTTAAGATAGTTGTGTCTCTTCACTTTATGATGTTAGGCAGTTGATAGCTTCTACCAAATGACCCACCTTCTTGCCAAGTTCTGGATCTGAGACGTTGTATTTTGCTAGGATTATATCATATCTTGCTGAACTTACAATTATTAACAACATAAACATTAAATAATTCTTCTAGACATATACCTGAGTTTTACTGGTTCTCCAAATCTTAGACACTAAACCTTATATCTTGTCAAAATTGTCTTTCCTCCAGCTAAAATAACAAAGTGGTAGCAGCGACCACATTAACTAATTCTTGTAGAGATGAAACTGAGTCATGATAAGAAGCTTTTGGTCTATACGGAAATTGTTGTGTGTCCTGCAAAAGATCAAAGAAGTAATTTTGCTGGTTATCTCATCCATAACTAAAGTTGGTATGAACATTCCAATCTACGCTATAGGATTGGGAATATGAGTTATAAAAGAAATTACTTCCTTCTATGTATTTTTTTCAACACATAAATGCTAAACAAAAAGTGAAAAGATCAAGAAATAACTAAAAAGAAACTAATTATAAACAACTATGAACACAAATCTAATTAAAATTAATAATAAAAACTAAAGCACCACACTCTCTAGCAACAAAGCCAAAATTGACATAGTGCATCATAATACTACTCAAAATAACTAGACCTACAACTATAACAGTGGTTAGCCTAAGCTAACCTCACAGATAGTGTTCAATTAGCTTTTGTTATGAAAAGAATTGATGTTTAAGTTATGGGAGGTTTGGTTTGATTTTCAAATAAGAAAAAAATGAAACTAAGATAAAAAAAATAAATTAAAGATAACATTAAAAAATAAGAAAAGTGATGAACACGTTATGGACTCGATCATCGGTTCAATCTCGACCTTCACATAGTTAATCATAGTTTATTGAATTGTTATTCTCATACCTCTCCTAGCAACTATTAATCATAGATTAACAATGAGCTCTATTATCCCCATTTTCCCTTAGGTCATGTTTAATTAAGAAGAACTTGTTAATTAAACTTAACTATTAAACAACCTAAAAAAAGCTCTCTAGATTTAATTGGACAGTTGCGAGTTAGGAAAATAGATTAGTTAAGCCAACATTCACACAAGCTCAAGTCATTTAACCTGGGTTATGTTATCCCTAATGATTAAAAACCATTAGATGCCACAAAGGAATCTCAACATAACAATTACAGGTTATATTGAAATTCTAGCAATGGGTTCATACATAAAAACAATCAAATAGAGCATTCAATCATTCTTACACAACACCCAAACAATTGACATAGGATAACATAATCAATCCTTAAGAGAGAAAGAATAAAAAATAAAATGATAGAAATGCTTAACTGAGTTCTTCGATGTCGGTATCCTCTAAACTGGCGTCGGGAAGCTCAGCCCTCTATGGGTCTCCCAAATATAGGATACATCGCCCCTCTTCTTTAAAAGCTGAGAGCTCACACCCTTAAAATGAATTCCCCCAACAAAAAATGCCTTCTTCCATCACATTATGTCTATTTATATTTAAAATTAAGGTTTTGGATGGATAGGCTTGTGTCATGGGCATGAGAAGAGTGTCACACCCATGACACATTTGTCATTGACGTGAATCTGTTGTCCATGACAATTTACTCTTCATCTTCGTGCATTTTCTTGTCTCCTATTGCTTTAATCCTTCTTCTTCTTATTCTATAAAGACAAGTGAGGGTGAATCTCAAGAAGACGGCTCAAAGATTGTGCTTTCAACTCACTTTAGCTCTTTTGCTTTCGAATTGTACCTAAAACCAAATATAAACTAAAGCAAGTGTCCTAAACATTTCATAGCATTAATCACTAAGTGTTACGGAATAAATATATAATCAATTAAGCACACATCAATTTCCCCCACACTTATCTTTTGACAGTCCTTGGGTAAAACATACTTATCTTAAAATAGTGTCTCGATTCTTTGAGATCATGGAGCCTATAAAATGGGAGCTTACACTCAAAATGATGTCCAGGTTCTTTATGGAAAAGGGCCACTATGATTAAAACCAACCAAATATGATCGAATTCAGGATGATCATAGAGATGATAAGGATGAGCTATACAAACTTCTTTATGATGATGGACTTTTATGATTGAGACCTTATGGAGATTTAAGATTACAGGAATCTTGAGATAGATTTCTTATACAAAATGTAAACTCATCATTTCTAGTGCATCATCAGTGAGGAGAATACCTACAATCTAAGCAAATTCAAGGTTTCCACCCTTTGACATCCTACACTCAGGTACATTTGTAACCTCCTAAGTCATACATTGAGTGGCAAAGTAATTGTTTTGAAGTCATTAGGAACCTATATATTATATATATATGGAGTATGAGTGAGAATATACTGATATACTTAAGGCACACTTTAGCCTAATTTTTATGGCGTTAGAGCGAGGAGAAGAAGATAGAGATGATATGTATAGGGCCTTATCTAACGTGATTAGCAAAGAGAATGGGAGTCCTTTAGAGGTTACCACCAATGAGGCTGCTAAATACAACAATCTCTTTAACTTAAATTTTATATAGAATATGCATATGGTACACAAAAGATGGGGACCAACAAAAGACATCTATCAACTAATTAGGATCTTGGATGACTTGCTAAATTTAAGAGCAGACCCTAATTTAGCATAGTAACCACCAAGACAGGACTCACCACCATCATAGATGGGAGCAATAGTGCATAAGGAGAACTTAGACTTGTTAACTAACGTAAGATCACCCAGGACACTGACACCACCTAGACATTGGGACTAAATGAAGATTGCTTAGCTGCAGAAGTACATAGGGCAAATCTTAGGAGTCCAATGTAATATCCAAGTGAACCAACTAAAGATGTCGAAGCGGATAACAAGATGAGAGGTCGATGATAGGTGGATGAAGGAGGTCATATTGTAGATGGTGGGAAACCTCGAGATGTCCATAGCACCTCTACCATCTAGAGAGGTTGTATCATCTTTGGCTTCATGGCCATATGATGCTCAAAGACCTGAGGATCCTTCGATGACCAATATACTAAACTTACCAATAGATTGATAATTAAAAAGGCAGTCTGGATGTTTTATTATGGTTTTTTGTTTCTTTTATTATCTCTATATTATTCTTATTCTTATTTTTATTTTTATTTTGTTTTTAAACTTTATTATTGTGATTTTAGCTTTATTATTATTTTCTTTTATCTTTATATTCTTTTTTCTATTTTATAAGGATGACTATACATAATATCGTATAGGCTCTTCACTGATTTGGAATCTGTAATTTTTTTATTCAAGGAAGTACTAAAATATACCTTTCTCATATTTTATGTTTAATTTGTTTTTTTTCATGTTTCTATTATGTATATTGAGGATAATGTATAATTTTAAGTATGAGGAAGGGCTTAATGGAAATTTAAAAAGAAATTCAATTTTTTTAATCTTATTATAATCTTTATTATTCAAAATTATTAATTTACATCCCAATTTAGTTAAAAATAAGTCTTAAACATAGGTTATTATTGATTATTGAATTAGATTAGCATATAAAAGGATTAGAGTTAGAATATACTTGCTTTTATAATTCATATTTTCAGTAAACACTAAGACAACTAATTTGAATGAAAATTGAATATTATTTACACATATGAAGCCTATTTGTGAGCTTTTGAGCCTAAGAGCAAATACATCATTATTTTATGCTCTTTTATTCTCCAGTGTGTGTTATCATACATAATTGGACTATCCTAGAACTTGCTTCTATTATTCATTTTGAGATCAAATGTTTTTTTAAACTAAGGGCATTAAAATGATAAAGACACTTAGAATCAACCCTTTATTTTAACCTAGTTTCTTTGATTATTATCCACCTTATTTTAATTTTTTAGGATAAACCACTTTTGAGAATTATCCCTTTTCTTCATTGATTACAACCATATTAATAGCCTTTACTTTACGTTTCTTAAAAACATTTCATTATTTTTGAATCCTAAAGGATTTTTCCCTTACTTGACTACTTGGAACCTGGGTTATATTGAGAATATTAAAAGAAAAGGTATAATATTTATATGATTGTTGTTACTTAGTGATTATGAAATTTGTTTCTTCTCGAGTGCTTTAGTTGTGCAATTTTATATTCTATCTAAAGTAACTTGAAGAAGTTCAAAAGTTAAAAATTATGTGTTACGAGCATATTAGAAAAAAAAGGAAAAGTTGTAATATTTACTAGAGAGTGAGAAGAATTAATGTTATACTAATGAATTTATTGTTTGAAGGACCGATGCTATAAAGAACCAACCTTTATTCAATCTTATTTATGTGATGTTTTTTCAATGTTATTCCTCTTTTTAATTTTCCTACCATACCTTTACCTAAGCTTCACAAAATCCTATTTAAAAGTACTTTTGATTTTTATTTTTAATTTACTGACAAGCAATGGAGATGTGATTTTATAAAAAGTCTATAGTTAAGAATCCTTCTACGTAATGATTTGAGAGTTTGTTATATTTTCCACCCTAAACACTTTAAGTGCATTTGAGTAAACCCTTTATAAGGCCATGGAATTTGTGCTTGTGATTTAAAAAAGATTATCAATATGATTGATACTAATATTGATTTATAAAATTTGGTTTTAGGATAACTTGAATTTAATTGTATGTTAATTTGATTAATATGATATGATATTTAAGGTATAGATGAACAGGTTGAGGTTAATAAGGGATGGATGTTTTTAAGATTGATGATTTGGATTATGATTTACTTGAAGTCAAACAATAGCTTGAGTGTGAGGATGTTTAATAAACGATTATTGTACTATATTTTTCTGCCCATATTAAGTTTATTTTGATTGTTATTTGAGAGATTTACATTATTTTGGTACTTATTATTTATCAAGTGTTTTCAAGTCTCAATTGCCTTCATGGATCAAAAGGAGGAGAATTTTAAGGAAATTGTGGCATAAAATGGAAGAATTAAGAATTATTTTGGAGACACACGCTTGTATGAAGATGTACATACCTATATAAGTAACATATATGGCTATGTAAAGGGACCATGTAAGAGACTATAAACTTGTCAAACTTTAAAGACATTATTTTGCCCATATGGAAATACATGCCCATGTAAGTAACATATATGGCATATCCCTTGCCCTTGTAAGCTCCTGTGAATATGTAAAGTTATGATTTTGAAGTACATTTTAGATACACGATAGTGTGACTGACTGTGCATAATCTAGAACCTTAGTTTCACAAGATAAAAGGCAATTGTGAAGAGGAGAAGGGAGAAGGGAGAAGGGTGGCTAAAGTCTAGAGATTAGAGTTAAAGTAGAAGACACAATTTTGAACCTAGGATAAGGAAAACATGAAGATTACTTCAAGAGATCTGATAGAGAGTAGCCTTTCATCAAGGATTCAAAGGGATTTCATTAGAGAGAAGGGGATATACGTATCTATGATTCATATCTTTTTAATGCTTCTTCTGAACCTTTTATTTTCGTTTCATTTTTTATATTTAAGAACTAAGTTTGTTTAATGTGTAGGTAGGATGAACCCTAAGTTAGGATGGATACTATAATTTGATCCTTTATTTAATGTAATTTTATTGATTGATTTATTGAAATTCAATTATGCATTTCTATTCTTGAATTAATATGTCTAAGATATTAGTTCATTATTTGATTTCATATGATTGACAATGAGAAGTCCTTTTGTATGAATAGATCTATCATAACTGGAAGGAGTTGTATGCAAACCTAAAGCTAGGATTACATATATCCTTTGGATTAGGTTCAAACCTGATAGATAAATTCATGAATCAATGTAATAAGATATGAGTGTTTTAACTAGAAAGAGGTTTAAGTTAATTACTTGAATATAAATTGTTGATAGTTTTGAGGAATATATTAGCAGAAGATAGGAAGTTCCATGTTCCAATAATCAATAATTGAATTACATGATAAAGGATTAATACTTAAAAGAACATTAGGGGATTCATTATCTTGTTATTAGTTATTTGATATTGGATTAATCATTCTGTCATATTTGTCTTGATTCATTGTTATGTTAAATTCTAGTTTAGTTTAGCTTTAAATTAAATAATCATCTTATTCAATGGTTAAATAATAAGAAATAGACTATTACTAGTATTTATAATCCTTGTTGGATTGACCCGTACTTGTTAGTAGCACTACTAATATTTGCAATCCTTATCGGATTAACCTATACTTGCTAATGCTAGGTATAGCTATACTATACATCTATAACTTAAAATTATATCAATTAACCACTTTCTCCTCAATCAAATATAAGTTGATTGAGCCAAATTGGAGTTGAGATTGTATTTCAGTAATCTTTATCCTAATGGCCTATATGTTTTGTCATATATTTATGAAATTCTTCAAATTAATCTCTTAAGACTAGTTTTTATGGATTAGAATTTCCTGAAGCACTTAAATTATCCAAATCTTTCCACCTTTAGATCCATTCTTGTTTAATGGCCTCCTAAAACCTCCATCTTTGCTAAATAGTCCAAGAACCTAAATGGACCCAAAACCTTGTTCTTTTTAGAGAAGTAATGAACTTCCATAGGAGTATGGTCAGAGAATAGGAGACTCTTAAAGATGGCCAAGCTTTTTGAGAATTATATTAACTAATGCTAGTTAACAAGAAACATGTCTCATTTCTTCATCATGAGTCAGTTTCCTTATTTCTTTTTTCTTTAAGTGAATTGATGACCCTTATAAGCCAAGTCAATGACTACAAGATTAGCAAAACAAGATCTCATCTTATTGTAATAAAGTTTAATGCAATTCTCACCTTAAGCCTCTATAGGGAAGAGGGAGCAAATCACTAAGTAGGATCCATTATATTGACAAGCTATAACCTCTTATAAGAAGGTCATTCTATAGTTTGGCTCTTTGAAAACCGAAATTATAGGATGAATGAAACAATATCTTTACAGTTACTCCATCTATAATTAATCAATAAGTGAATAACATATTCATTAACAAAGGAGTTAATATAACTTTATCCTTATTTGGATCAAAACAACTATTCCCCCTTTATGTGAAACTAATTATTGGAAATAAAATTCCAAAAATTTTTAATGAACTAAATCTCATTACAAACTAATTCTTTAAAAAATCTAACCCCCTACATTCCAAGCTATGATAATCATTAAAAAAGTCTTAGAAGGGTCTTCCCTCTACCACTCTTACCCTTTACTTTCCTAATAGATTGCCTTTTAACAAAAATGGTAAAGGAGTCAGAGCTACCTAGACCAGTTAAGTAAGTAACCATATTAATGATCTTGCTAGCACCTAAATAATTGGGAGAAGAAATAATGGAACCAAGAGCCTTCTGCATAAAATCAAGGTTGTTCTCATCAACTAAATTACTTAAGTATTAACCATTGATGAATCTTTTTAAAGAGATGGCATAGTTATTGAAGGAAAATTCCGTTTTGGTAAATGAGTAACTAAGAACAAGCTCAAGCATGTTAGCTTTTTAGATCAGCTTATTATCAAAGCTAGTAGGTATTTTAGAACAACCAATTATAATACCAGTTTGAACAATAGGTTACACATTGTTATCAAGACTAAATTAAAATTTTCTTACTATCATACTCACCTTATTCACATCATCATATTTCTCATTCCCTACTGGCTGATGGTTTAAGTATGGATTCTAAATCATCCAAACCCATTAATTCATTATAATCTATAATAGTGTCAATTTCCAATGATAGGTGACATGAGCAACATCCTCCACCAACTCTTCTTAGTCATTTAGTCACATTGAGGGAATTACATCAAGTAAATTTTGGGATATTGCCACTTGAACATATAACATGGAAAACCCTATTTTCTTTATGAAGGCTTTATACTCATCCATAAAAAGAGGTTGGCATATATTATTTACTAAATAACTTAAACCAGTTGTAGACCAATATTTAAGGGGAAAATTATAAATATTGATCCTTAATAGAACATTCTTGAACTTTATTTTATCCAGCTTCATCTGTAGGGACCAAATTTGTAAAAAAGTTAGCTTATCTTTAATATACTAAGGTTTAGCATCAAATACTTTGTAAGCTTTTTCCATAGATCCAAAATTAAAGATATAAATTCCTTAAGGGTTAAACAGTGTTTCATTTAGCCCCATTTTACACCATTAAAGCTTCAACAATGCAACCATAGTTGGAAAGGCAAGTCACTTATTAAAGAAGAACCCAACAAAGTTGGCATTCCACTTACGGGCTCCTTGTAATAAAATGTCCTTTAGGGTTAGACAATTTTTTGACCATTTTTAGATAAGGGGGAAAATATCTCAGTTTAGCTTAAGCATTAGGTCTTCGTAAAAAGGTGACTTAGTGAGTTAGCATAAGCATTAGAAGCAACAGGAGTTTCCTTGACCAGTGTATGAATGTTAGTTAAGGTGGAAGAGGAAAAGCGAGTCTCAATCAAGTGTAACATCCCCTCACCAATTGCTAGTGAACAGTGACATATGCATGCATTCATACATGCACATGCATAGTAGATAAG
>JANIIA010000010.1:8098611-8108736 GCA_027478495.1 Erythroxylum alaternifolium | reverse complement strand
TAGAAGTGATGATAGCACTATAAACTCTTTATTTGAGTGAATGTTCCCTGATACATGTTTCAATCAATAATTCCAACGTGCAGACACTAGATTAATACTTTATAAAAATCTATTATGATCATATCAAGAATTATAATGAAACACATATGAGTTCACCCCTCATTAAGATTATAGTTCATAATAAGCGAATGCTTAAGTTGTATGTTAAAAGATTAAAGTAACGACCCACTTTATTCATGAAAACATACTAGATTCCAGATTCATTTAATGGTGCCATTATGGATAGTCAACTACTATCATGATATTGAACTCATCATTCTCTTGAAGTAAACTCCTTTACTTATATAGAGATAAATCGCAATACTACAGTCTAAAACCATAATCAAGCGACCAACTTGATTATTCAGCTATGAATCAATTAATTTAGATTCTAATAATATACATGTTTCCCATACATCTCTATGTATATGTATATTACTGACAAAAGAATCTTAGTACCTTTTGACCTGATATGTAACACTCACAAAAATAAAACCAAACTCTTTTGTTTTATTAATAACAAATATTTTCATTAAAAACTGTAACTAAAGAAGATAAAGTTACATGTAAATACACTTACTTTCCAGGACACTATATTTTCATAACTCCAACAATGTACATTTGTGTTTATATATACACATCTTCACATGTATCATGAGAATGATTGCAAAGAATTGCTAAATTGTGTTGATCTAATGATATGTAATATTTGTGTACATATTGTTGATGTGAATGATTAAGTTAAATGATTGGATTATTCTGAAATGATTGTATGAAATGTTTGTAGATCATAACGTATTGTTCAGATGTTATGTATATTGTGATCTGATTTTCAAATATATAATGGTATGATACATCTGTCAAATTGGGAAATATACTTGTGATATTTGTGTTCTAACTTAAGTGAGCACATTGATGATGGTTCACTCCCTAAGTCCACAAACCCATCAAAATTTAAACGTTGATTTTCAGGTACAAGGGAGACCTAGCTACCAAGGCATTCTAGTAGAAGTCTAGTATTGTCAATTTTGGAAACAAGAATGACTCAAAGGTCTGGTCAGCTGATACCTGAGGAGTCTAGTAGATTTTGCTTATTTACTTTATCTCATTTCATGTAGAGCGTTTTACAAAGGAGCAATCAACTCTCAAATGTTTTTGGTAATATAAATATATGGATTGTGAAGTGTAATGCTATAATGTAAGTTTTGTTTGCAAATGAAATGGGAAAAGATGAGCTTTTGAATACTTGTGTTATGTACGATGCCATAATAAGTTAATGTGATTACTTTAAAATGGCATTTTCATAGGGTATGTTTGATCGAAGTGTTGGATCAAAAACAAAAGCATGCAAGATATGGTTAAATGGTAGATTTCAAATCTTTTTTGAAATCAAAACGCAACAAAAATAACATAACCAAATCAACATGTTTCAGTTATACATGATACGGTATAAGGAAAAAAATTTATAGAAGAATAAGGTGGTAGAAATATACTGACTCCTTGCTACAACTTTGACTCATTGCTTTAGTATCCTCTCCAAATCCTTGCTATAGCTTTGACTCTTTTATATCCTTTCCTTTGTGAATGTATCCTCTCCTTATTGTTGTATCCCCAACCAATCCGATCTACCACTTGTCCTTCATGGACAACTTGGTTAACAAGATCCTTTAGTGGGAAAGGAGAAGTATTTTGAGTAGATTTTTCTTATAAGAAAGAAGTAAAAAATGAGACTCTTCTCATTCAAGTTTTGACTGTGCATGCATGAGAGGAGAGAGTGAGTCAAAACAAAATGCAAGAACACCTCTTCCTCTCCTTGCCAAGTTTGGTTATCATGAAAGAAAGATGTGATATGCATCTAATGCATCACTTCATTCTTTAATCAATCATAAAGAAGTCAATAAATGAGACTCTTCTCATTTGTTTAAGTTAGCTACATCAAAAGACCAATAACCTAAATGAGACCTTCTCATTTTTGGTTATGGATTAAAGAAGGAAGAGAGAATACATCAAATGCACCTCTTCCTTTCTTTAATGAAATGAATGCTAAAAGGTTACATTAAATGCCACCATTAAAAAACAACCATTAAACCATTTAGTGATAAGATCATTACTCCATTTGATGATGATAAAGCATGACAAAAACCATCTTTAATTTAGCAATTCAATGCTAAATGTGCAACTGCACATTTAGGTATAAAAAATCGAAATATACCCTTCTTCTTTCTTTAATAACTTTGTTTTAATTTAATTAATCTAATTAATCAAATCAAACCAAAGTCAAGCCCTATATTAAATGTTCATTTAGGCTTATAATTAAAGTAAGCCCAACATTCAGTCATGGGTTTTAAAACCTCTATTTATATTGCATACTTTACTTGATAACCTTCCTAGAAGCCAAATGGGGAATCTAATTGGACTTATATAATTCAAGCTCGAATAAGCCCCGAATTAATTAAATCTTATTAAAATTAATTCCATCTTATTACCCAAATGTCATTCGACTAAAAACAATTGTTTGAACTCTTGAATTATTAAATATTACGAGAATACATGTTTCAAATAAGATGTCTAATTGTAAACTTTATTATGAGCCATATTATAGCCATCCAGTCAATAAAGGGTAAAATTACCGTTTTGCCCTTATGTTGGTTTTCACTTTTAGATCTCCCATTTTACTCTATATGGTGATTAACACAAAAGATTTCATCTTAGTGTTAAGAGTTGATAGGTAGCTAATCCATCAGACTACTGGCACCAGTTTAATCACCGAACTCCGTAAAAACATCTAAAAGTGATGATATCACTGTAAACTCTTTATTTGAGTGAATGTCCCCTGATACATGTTTCAATTAATAATTCCAACATGCAGACACTAGATTGATACTCTATGCAAATCCATTATGATCATATCAAGAATTATAATGAAACATATATGAGTTCACAACTGATCAAGATTGTGGTTCGTAATAGCAAAATAATAAGGTGTATGTTTTAAGATTAAAGTAACGACCCACTTTATTCTTTAAAATATACTTGATTCTAGATTCATTTAATAGTGCCATTATTGATAGTCAACTACTATCATGACGTGAAACTCATCATTCCCTTGAAGTAAACTCTTTTACTTACACTGAGATAAATCGCAACACTACAGTCTAAACTACATTTAAGTGACCAACTTGATTATTCAACCGTGAATCAACTAATTTAGATTCTAATAATATACATGTTTCTCATAAATCTCCATGTATATGTATATTACTTACAAAAGAATCTTGGTACCTTATGACTAGATAAATAATGCTCATACAAATAAAACCAAACTCTTTTGTTTTATTAATAATAAATATTTTCATTACAAAAGTAATTGGAAAAAAATTAAGTAATATGTAAATACACTTGCTTTCCAAGGCACTATATTTACATAACTCCAGCACAACCGTAGGTGTTAAATTATGAAATTTTATGCGAGATCGGTGGATTCCTATAATTGACCATTGTGGCTCAACAGGATGAATTCTGACCTAAACACAATTGGACCCAACTGACTGGGTTGGATAACTTCAACCCTAAAAATGAACTCAATAACATAATTCGAAGCCTTGAGCAGGTTTTAATCTATAAAAAGCTAAATGATTCTTAAGTGCATGAGCTGTAAATGTAGTAGTTGAGGTGTTGATCCTATGAGGAATTAGTGAACTAAATGAATCCTAACTTAGTCTAATATCCAGAAATTATAATTAAACTGAAATAAAAACTAAAGCAAAAATTTAAGCAATTGAATATGGATCGATTAAAATTGAAATTCCAAATTAACTCAAGGAAATTAAAATTGAGCATAATAAACTGACAAATCGAAAATCACATAAGGAAGAATAACCAATTATGAGAAAAGTGGATTTATCTTATCATCAAATGCTAGCTTGATTACTTTTGAGTTAATCAGTATTGGTCCTAGAATTCTGCAGGGTGGATTATTCTCTCTAGAGTTCTAATCATTAAACCCTAATTAAATCTAATTCCTAAAAATGCAATCTCTCAATCAACAAAAATAACCCACATGTCAATTAGATCTTAAGCATTGTAATAGACAATTAGATCCTCACATGAGATCTCTCTTTGTATAAATTATCGATTTGATTATTTTTGTGATATAATTGATCGTTAACTCTCATTACCTAACCTAATCATTTACTATCAGTTCAGTCTCCCGATTTATTACCAAAGCATGCAAATACGACAAACAATCACAATACCTAATACATTAACATCAAAAGCAATCAAATTAACATTGATTCAAGAATTTATCATCCTCATATCCATCTTATACATCAAATGAAAGAAATAAAAAGATGAATTGAGAAAGGTAACTTGGAATGGACTGGGAGTGGTGTTAGTAGTAGCAGCTCCTTCTTCTTCTCTGCTCTTCTCTCCTCTTCTTTAGTTCTTTCCAAAAGTTACAAATGGAGGCTCTTTTAATTAGATCACTTTCTTTTCCTTTTATAATGTTTTTGCATTTTAGGGTAAAAACTAGGTTTTACCCAGGCCAAAAAGTCCAAAACAACCCTCTAAAATAACAAACGGAAGCAGATCCGTGCATTTGTATCACATTTGTCATAATCATGGCAGGTATATCATGATTGTTACACTTAAATTTAAGCATCTGTTACGATCGTGACTCGGTGCTACTTGGCTTCTATCACGATTGTGACCATGGCCAGGTTGCTTCTGTCATAATCATGACCCTGAGTCTTACTCCAAGCTTTCTCTAAGCTTCTCCGATCTTCTTTATATGATCTTAAACACTAACACATCAAAACACCTCAAACGCACAAAATTGAAGCTCGATAGCATGCTCTAAACCACATAACATTCAAAAACACAATTCTAATCCTAAACATGCACAAATAATTTAATTAACAACTAAAACATACTAAATTACCCACAAAACATAATGTAACCTATAACTATCAGTGCCAAAATCTTGGTTAAATCTATGTGCAATCATATAGAGTCAATTATATTAAATTATTAAAATTATAGTAAACCTAGATTATTGGCCCTTAGGAACTATATCGCTATGCTTATTATTCCTAGCAAAACAACACCATTAAAATAACCATAATTTAGGAAAATAATTAAACTACTAAACTAACGAAGATAAGATAATTAATCTAATGAAAAGGAATCAATGAGACAATTATTAGGGCTTTATGATTCATCTATGTGAAATTATAATTATTATGTAAGATTTGTTATCATGGTTGAAAAAATAATTAACGTAATTTAATTATGCCTCTCTTAAGGAAAAAATATATTTCAAACTAGGTAACTACCACCTCTAGATGTGTAATTCAACTTAATCAAACTCATTAAGCCTAGTTAATATTTTCAATATCACAACAGTCTAAAATACTTTCACTCTCCATATCTAAGTGTTTATTATCCCTAAGACTGAATTTATAGTGATAAGGCATCAATCCAACGTTAGGATAAAAGAGAATACATTAAATTAATAATAAAAACTCAGGTATTAATAATTAATGGATCCATCATAACTACATCCTTATCTTTAACTATGGATTTACTAATCATCATAAAAACAAAACAAGAACAAATAAATTATAACATAAAAATAGAAGAGAAAGAAAGAAATAGAAAAGTTGTCAAAATTCCCTCCTTAATATTAGGGAACCTTAAAACAATAACTTAGTATAAAAGGAGTTTTTCACTGACCTTCAAAGTCCCCTACAAAAAAAACCCTCATACATTTATTTATAATATAGGATGATATAACAGGGTTCTAAGTTGATTAAACTTGTGATTCTGTGTATCATCGAACTCCAAATCATAAGTTTAACACTTGTTACATTTATAGACTACTCAATTTTGTTCCAAAACTTTTTAGGTGTAAACAAGATAAGCCTACTGCTCTTCATGTCTAGCTCCAGTTGTTTTCTGGATGAATAACACAACCAATATAGGTCTAACACAAACCTATGCTAGTCCTATGTTTGAATGCCAATCTTACTTTTATCAAAGCTTTTGGCATTTTTGAAATAGAACAATTCCTAATGTCTTTTACTAAGTTGGTTCCTTTCGAGTTAGCTTTTAAATGACTCTAACATCACCTCAATTAGATAACTATGGATAAAGTTGCTCCTAAATCCATGATTTCTCCTTAAAATCATCAATTATAAGATAAAAATAGGAAAACATAATATAAATCAAGCTATAAAAATGCAAAATTAATACTAATTTAGCCCATAAAAACATACAAATATAAGCCTATCAATAATGTATTCAATTGTAAATATTTAATTAGAATGTTTAAACATAATCCCCAATTTATATTCAGCATAAATATTAGTTAATCACTAAGCAGAACTCCACATTGAAAATATAGTTTCTCTTTCACAAAATTCTTTTATTGATTTAATTCAAATGCGCTACCAATCCATCATCCTTAACATTATATGATGGATTTTAAATTAGGCTTAAGATCACATGATGGATTTTAATGAAAGGAAAAGGAGTTATAACTTCTAAAAGGATTGGCTAGAGCTAATTATATGGAATTGTGACAATTTTTCATAGTGGTAAAGTTTTTAAAAAATGGTCCTATATTTTTTCCAAATGAAACTCCCTTGATAATTACCATCTTAAAAATGATATTCTTGATGGAAGAATGTCATTCTGACTAAAGTTTTCATGAGTTTAGGTCCCCTAAAACCTAACACTCATAAGGATAACACACTATTAAGTTAGATTACTAAAGATTTATAAGAATCCAATCATTAAGCTTGGTTTTACAGTATTTAAAATTAGAGTTTTTATTTCTCTATAGAATACTAGGCTCTTATTAAATTTTGGTAGTTATATCAATCACTAAAGATTAGTCTCCTATAATTTTTTTCCTTAACACTAAATCTAATATATATATATTAAGTTTCTTTACATGTATTGGGTTTGCGTTAATTTTATTCCCAATGTTAATGGACTTAGTGTTTAATTTTCCTAACATTTGGTATTAGAGTGTGATCTTTACCTTTACCTTAGTATGTCTAATTTTTGGGGATCTGAAATCTAAGTACATAAATTTTGATTTACATGTTTGACCTATTATTAATAATTTGCATAGATGTTTAAAGAATGTTTTAAGTTTGTTCCTGAATTATAATTAAAGCTTTTACATGTATATATTATAGAGTTTGTTATACATGATTTTTATTTGTATTTAAATCAATCAATTTATAAAGTACAATGCCTAGTGATTTGCATTTTCATTATTTTAAGATTAACTATAGAATCTTTAATTCTTATGTATTGAGGACTTGAAGATCATATATAGTAAATGAAATTTGTTGTATCATAAAGCATATGAATCATTTGAGTTAGGAATTTATCCCACAAGTAATTCTTATTGTTAATTCATTTTATCACACTTTTTACAATATGAATATGTTTGTTCACCTTAATTTTATGAAAAAACATGTTTATAATTATTTTATAATCATTATAAATGTCAAAATTTTTATATGAAATGTGATATTTTTGAGTTAAGAGGTTATACATATAAGTTTTTGAAAGAGAGAATTCTTCTTCATTTAGGGTGGATGGATATTAATTATGTTATCGTTAAGGATGAACCACCTCCCATTACTGAAACTAGCCTTCATAATGAGTTTGATCTTTATAAAAAGTGGAAGTGATCTAATTGCCTTAATATAATATTCATAAAGACAAAAAGTCTCGGCTGGTATTTGAAGTTTGGTTTATTAATATGATAATCGTACTTTATTAAAGGCCATAGATAAGCTATTTGCATCTTCAAATAATGCACTTGCTAGCATGTTGATTAAAAGATTCTTATCGTAAAAGCTCACTAGTACTAGAGTATGCATGACCACATTATTAAAATGAGAGACATTGTGGCTCAATTGAAGGCTCTTAAAGTTACTATGTTTGAGTATTTCCTTGTGCATTACATTTTGAATACCTTACCACCTGAATATAGACCTTTCAAGTTTTCTTACAATACATAAAGAGAATTGGTCAATTAATGAGTATGACCATATGTCTATGAAAGGAAAGAACGTTGTTTATGGAGGATAGGGAAAATGAGCATCTAATAACTTAAGGAAGGAATAAGGATCAAGATAAAGGAAATGGAAAGATAAAGATACCTTCCTAATGTGAAATCAAGAAGGATCCAAGTGTTTATTTCACAAAGAGAAGGGAAACATAAAGGATTGTCCTTAATTCTAGGCTTATCTTGAAAAAAAAGGTAATCAACTTTCTCTTGTTATTATGAGTCTAATATAGTTTATGTTTTCCATAATTGGTGGATTGATTCTAGTTTTACAATCTATATTACAAACTCCCTATAAGATTTAAAAAATCTAAGGAAGCTAGTGAAAAATTAAGGGTCTATCTATTCGGGAAATAAAATTAGTTTACCTATGAATGCTATTGATATATATAGATTAGCCTGTAGTAGTGACTTTGTTTTTAATATTGGAAAAGATCTTCAATACTATAAAATTTTCTAAAAAATTTATTTCTATTTCAAGATTTATACCTTTTGGATATTCCTTTACCTTTGGTGATTATATTAACTGATTTACTGATACTAATCTTGTTAGGAGTGGTACATTATCTAATGGTCCTTATCATATTAATTTAAAAATTGAAATTTTAAACATTGTTTGTTAATAATAATGTTGGCATCAAAAGATGTGTCATGAATGAGAATCCCTCTATTTTATAGTACTAGAGATTAGGACATATCTCCATACATAGAATTAAAAACTTAGCAAATGATGGAATAATTGGTGCTCTATATTTTCTTGATTTTGATAATCAATAGATTCGATTGATTGTAAGCAAAATAATTTGTCAAAGAAAATTGCTAAGGAGGGTTCAAATCTATAGGAAATCATATATATAGACATATTTTTTCCAAATATTGACATGTCATCAAAGGTAGTTCATCACCTTCATTAATGACTACTCATGGTACATATATCTCAACTTCCTTAAATGTAAAATTGAAGGGTTAATCGAACTAATATATTAAAGAAAGGTGTTAAGAGGTTTAATGCTATGAGTGAAGAGATGAGCTTTATGACATCAAATGAAGTCTGATATTGCCAAGTTACTTAATGGTGTGAAACCCATGGGATGAAAATGGGTCATAGGTCATTCAGATATAGAAAGACTCATTAGGAAACAATGAAAGATGTAAGGCAAGGCTTCTAGCCATGAAATTTACTTAAAGGGAAGGAATTGATTATATAGAGGCCTTTTCTCATGTATATAAGAAAGATTCTCATAAAATTATCATGTCATTGTTTGGATATTTTGATATGTATTTGGACCAAATAGATGTGAAAAAAACATTTCTAAATGGTAAATGAAAGGAAGAGGTTTACATGAAATAACATAAAGGATCCTCTTTTAGCAATGGTGAGCACTTGGTAATAAGCTCAAGAGATTTATATATGGCTTTAAAGAAGCCTCTCGTCAGTGGTATTTAAAATTTCATAATGTTATCTCTTCATTTGTTTTTTTTAGAGAATATCTTGGATCAATGTATATACTAGAATGTTAGTGGAAGTAAAAAAAAATTTCTTGTGCTTTATGTGGATAATATTTTACTTACAACCAATAATAAGAGAATACCATATCAGGTAAACAAAGTTTTTCTAAAAACTTTAGCATGAAGGATATAGGTGAGGCATCTATGTCACTAGAATTAAGATTCCTAAGGATAAATCTCCATGCACTCTAGGTTTGTCTAAAGACAACTATATTAATAAGGTCTTATAAAAGTTTTAAATGAAAGATTTTTCACTAAGTGTACACTTATTATGAAAAATGATAGGTTTAATTTGAACAAGTGTCCAAAGAAAGGTCTTGATCAGGAATAAGTAAAAAAAAACCATATCTTTCCATTTTTGGAAGCCTTATATATGATCAAGTCTACACTTGACCTAACATTACACTCATTAGTAGGAATGTTGGGAAGATATTAAAGAAAATCATGAGGTACCCTTAAGAGACAAAAATTGACATACTTATATA
>JANIIA010000010.1:8079304-8098511 GCA_027478495.1 Erythroxylum alaternifolium | reverse complement strand
CAATGGGCTTTTTAGTCATTTTATCTCTTTTCAGCAACCGCAACTGCACTTGCCAAACACCTATTTTCACGTTTCAACAGTTATCAAAACAGCAATCCCAAACATATAAGTACTTATTGAAAATAAGTACTTATCATTTCAGCAGATTATCAACCGCCACCGCTCCCTCAAACCAAGCCGAAGTTATGAATTCAGAAGCAACAACCTCTTTGTACTTTTCAATTTTCTGAATATTTTTATTGTCTCTCTCTTTCTAAATAACATACATAGTACATCTAAAGGCTATTATGCAGATAGTTCTATTCCTCTTGCTTGTTACCCTAATTATGTATAACCACTCTAGAATAATGTGATTTTTTTTATAGAGATACTTGCACAGTGCTTGAATGGTATTCCACGCTCCATATGAGAATTCATGCTTAAAAGAAAAGATAAGTTAATGATTCTGGATGTGGATTTTGAGGTCTATTAAGAAAAACCTAATTTATGCATAATTGCAAGTCTGTTTTTAGCTACTAACCATATGAATGCTGAGACATTCATTTATATTCTAGATGATATTATACCATAAAGGAATTTGACAGTAAGGTTTTGATAGATCTTTGCAAGAATCATTAGTGAATTTACCCTAAGGGCGCTTCATCGAGATGTAGGAGTCCTCTTGACAGAAATTCGGTCTATAATCTAAAGCCAAGCCAGGAGCAACAAAGGTAATTGCTAACAGAAAATTTAACAAAGGTTCTTACACTTTTAGATTGTAATGGATTTAGTCAAATTGAGTTTAATAATAATGCTCTCACACTTTCTTTAAGAGTCTTTTTGTCTAAAAGATGCAATTCCCTGTCTCGTACAAACCTCCTTACACTCAGAGTTGAACTATCAAACCATTCACTACCGAGTTCACTCAAGATTCCGTGAGTTGATTTTTGTTGGAATATATTTATAGCTTTATGTATGGTACAACTGCATTTGTTCACTTGAGAGTTTGGTGATTTTATATATATCTATTTCTTTATTAATGCAATTTAACATGAAAAAAATTATATAACTATTTTTTAATAATTATTAATTTATTTATATATTGATATGCTAAAATGATGACTATATAATCAGTTTCTATTATTATTTACAAAAAATTGAAAAATTTTCAACACTCCTTAATGGATGGAATGGTTGCCTTGAATAAGCTGAAGCTTGTACCACGTTGCTCAGGCAAGGTAAATAACTGGACTGGTCATAATCTAAAGTAGACAAAAAGCCTCGCATCGCAGGTGGCATTTTGTTTTTTATCCCTTTTTTGGCTTTTAATGCATTGATATCAGAATTCGAGGTCCCTGAAAAACAGAGAACATTGTAATCTTAATTTTACTTTCCTTTTACCCGTTGTTTGTCAGTAAATATCTTCCAAGTTCACATGCATCTGCGTCTGCATCATCACTCCGGAAAGGAAAATATAAAAAAGAAAAGCCACTAGTAAAGCTGAGTGCTTGTCGTCCAGAAATATTTCCCGTTTATTACAGCAAACTTGCGATTAACATGCACACATTCATATGGAACAAACAATTTCTGCACTCAACATAACGCGATGTAAGACTAAACATTGGTTTGCATTGGCATGAACTTGGGTGATTGTACCGACAGTTTCTCAAATCTCTACTCTCTTTTTACCAGATACCCCCCATTACTTCAGAGAAAAGAATACAGAAAACCAAGTAAAAAAGGTAAAAATAAACACCGGTCAAAATAAGTTCAGCCATCTTCATCAATCTACGTTTGATTGCAATGCAAACTACCATGAAGGTGATGTGCACGGAGTCCCTGATGATGACGATGAGAGGCCATTGTTAGTTACAGAGTCGCTTCCTGAAGTGCCCAACGACCTTGCGTCTCTCATGGGGACTGAACAAGCCTCTGCTGGGAGTTTCTTCATCGGGGTTAGCGGAGGAGTGAGCGGCAGAGAATGTTTGGTGAAATCCTCTTCGCCGGAAGAACTACCGTAGCCCAAGCACGACGGAAATGGGTCTGGAGTTTCGAATGGTGTATCCGCCATGCCTGGCTTGCTTGCTTCGTTGTCGTAAATAGGATTTGATATGTACACTAACTGTTCTCCAGCAACAGCACACGCTTTTTCATTTCTTGTACGTGCTGGGAGTTCAGAACGAGGTGAAGTTTCCAAGGAAGTTGACGGTGGACAGTTTTTTATGATACCAATCTCTTGGGGGCTGGCATTTGATTCTTGGATAAGAACCTGAATGACACGATGAAGTGGATGACATTGTTTGTTCCTGGTCTCTGCTGCTTGATTGTTACCTTTTCCAGGAATTGATGGGTAAAGGAAACTTCTTGGAGCTTGAAGAACACCTTGGCAATAGTAACTTGACAGATGACGAGAGAACGATTGGTTTTGGGGACCTGCATGCTGAGCATTGGAGTTGTAAATGGTTGGTGAAGTGATTGTGGTGGCGATAGGCACCGCGGTGTTTGTGGAGGCTGTGGCGGAGGAGGAGGCAAATCTAAGCTGCCGTCTGCGAACTAAGAGTGTGCAGTATAGCTCAGCTAAAAGCACAAGGACTAGGCCCAAAACTATGGCAAGAGTCACCACCATTACCAGGGTTGCTCCCATAATCACCTTGGATGTGCCTTTCATATCTCTCTCTTTCTTTCTCTACGTTGGGAACGGAGTAAAATGGCGGACTATATTGAAAGTGAGGTAATAGAAGTTAGAAGCTGTTTTGGCGGGAAACAGTCATTTACCTTTTACAATGACATAGTATCGGAACCGAATCTTTCGCATGGAGGAGGTAAATGTCTTTGTGCTTAATTCCCAAGTCTTTCCGACGTTCAGGCTACGTCGGTAATTCTACAGGACCAGTGAATACTGAAAAAACCAATCATGCGAAAAGCGAGGACGGCTTTTGTCATTTAACTCATTCTTAAAATTAAAAAAAAAAAAGCGAGGACGGCTGGACGAGGAAAAATATATAAAATATCGTACATTCAAGAGGCCTTAGCTATCATGGCCAACATTTTTTAACCGGTTTAAATCATCTTTTCCTGTAATTATGTACGTACTCTGTTTCATAAGTATTGATCTATCTGATTTTTGTAAATTTCATTTATTAAATGGATGATGATCATGAAATATGATAAGCACAAAATAATGATAACAAGTAATTTGTTCCCTTTTCTGACGGCTAGAACTCTTGACAGTAACCAACGAGAAATTTTGTTCATTATTAGAACATTGATTGTATAATCATACAGTTAGTTTCCTTTTTAATTTTATAATAATTTAATTTACGTGCAAATTCTATATATTAAGATGAATATCGAAATTTATAATGTTGGATTCATCTCGTACGTATATATGCGTTTAATTTATCTTCACTCGGTAAAC
Organism: Erythroxylum alaternifolium; assembly: GCA_027478495.1. Taxonomy (NCBI): domain Eukaryota; kingdom Viridiplantae; phylum Streptophyta; class Magnoliopsida; order Malpighiales; family Erythroxylaceae; genus Erythroxylum; species Erythroxylum alaternifolium. Next base: position 8,095,114 of record JANIIA010000010.1, on the reverse strand, counting down.
TCTCATTATTTTCTTGCTTTCTTATATTTTCAAAGCTTTTCTTTAATTATAATGACTTTCGAAGAAACCTCTTTTAATTTATCATTTAAAGTATTCAAGAATCACATAATCATTTTGTTACCATTAATACTTCAAACATTATAAACCTAATCAACACTAACTACATCACATGTTGACTCTAAATTGAGAATCTGTTAGAAGGATATAATTTGTATGGTTTTCTTAGCTGCTCTAATCCCTATTCCATATTAACTATTATTGTTAATTGTAACCCTAATCCAAATCTAGCATATCCAAATCTAGCATATACAACATGGAATCACCAAAATCTTCTTCTCTTTAATGCACTCTTTGGTGCAACCTCTCTAAGTATCTATGTTTTTCATAAGCATAAACCATTTTGGACAATACCATCTCATGGTACATCAAAATAAATTGAAACATTTTGTCAAAGGATTCAAGACATTCTCTGATTATATGTAATTTTTCATGAACCATATTAACCTGCTTTCCATGAAAAATTTGTAGAGAGGATTTCAATGATGAGATTATTGATGGCTTTGGGGAAGAGTACAAAGATATTGCAGACGTGATTAAAGGTTATGAAACACCTATCTCCTTTATTGGAATTCATGAGAATCTAATCAAAAAGTAACAATCATAAGCACCATTATTATGCTTCTGCGTTAGTTAATTATGTCAACCAATGCAACAATCCATCTTAACAATCATCTCCATCTTTTTAGCATCCTTCCAAAAAATCCATAGCTCCATATAGTGATCAACCTACACCACGTATATGTCATCAATATTGTCAAAAATGTGGTACTCAAAGGGATGCTCTAATTTTTAACTTATCGTAACTTGTCACTACTTAATCCTTATCGACCTCACTTACATCACATTCACAATCCCTTCTTACCACTTCTTTATGACAACCATACAAGAATGTGACATGTGCTTAATTAATTGTTTAATTATTCCATAACACTTAACAATTAATGACATGAAATTGTTTAAGATACTCACTTTGACTTGTATGAGGTTTCAGGCACAATTCAGAAGTGAAGAAGTTAAAGTGAGTCGAAATTACTATGGTAGGTATGATTTGCATTATGTTTTAGGGTTTAATTTGTTATGTATTAAGTGTTAATTTGAGTGTTTAGTGTGTGTTTATGTTAAAATTGTGTTAGTTTATGTGTTTAAGTGTTTTTATAGGTAGTATAAGTCTTTGAGCTTAAATGTTATGTTTTTGAGGTATCTTGATGTGTTTGTTAATGTTTAAGAGCGAACAAAGAAGAACGGAGGAGTTTCAGAGACTTTTGGGCCAAAACCATGGCCCATGATGACAGAGACATATGAACTAGACCACGTTTGTGGCTTGAGCGACACAATAGTGACAGAAAGACTCTGCCACAGCCCACGATCGTTGCATTTAGGCCATGATAGTGACAGAGAGGTTAGATGTTGGCCACGATTGTGGCAGGCAGGACCACAATCAAGGCTTGTGTTGGGAAGATATTCAAACAAGAGGAAAAGTTAGGTTTCGAGGGATTTTTTGGACCATTTTGACCTCAAAAAAACCTAGAGCTACTAAGGTACTTAAAGAACAAGAAGAATACAGAAGAGAGAGCTTTTGATTAGCCACCACAATGAAACAATAAGGGAGAGAACTTTGAGAGATCGAGAAAGAGAAGAACGAAGAGAGAGGAGGAAGATGGTGCAGACTCGACATGCTTCTTAAAATAAGAAGCTTTCCAAAGTCGCAGCCTCCCATTGTCCATTCAAGTTCTATTTCCTATGTATTTCGGTTTTATTTGATTATAGAATCGGGATATATAGTTTGATGATATAATTGAATTATGATTGATGTTCTATATTCACCTTTGGAATATTATTTTTGATTTAATGAATCTAATTGTTTTATGTGTTTATTAAATTAATTGTGTTTTAATTCAGCACTTCATATCTTGATAATAAACTGAGAGGGTGAACAGAGAAAAAATGATTAATTTGGGCTAACGAGAGTTAGGTAATTTAATAGATTCAGAATTAAATCAGGTTTATAAATCTTATGTAGAGAGATCACGTATAGGTTTCCAATTGTTTATTAGAGAACTTAAGAACTTGTTAGGTTTTGGATCGGCTGTTAATTGAGAGATTACAACTTCCCATAATTTGATTAGGGTTTATGCTTTAGGGTTCAATTATAACTTGAGAGAGAGTAATTGACCTTAGGATCATCTAGAACTATTAATTCGATAAATCGTAATTCGTTAGGTTAGCATTAAAGATTGATACTTCCCTTTGTCTCTTTTGGTTAACTCACTAGGTTGAATTTTAAGGTGTTTGATCATTGTTCAACAAATCAGTCAATTTCCATTAATTGACATTTGTTTTGAAGTTGAAATTGTTAATCGTTATTCGTTGATTATTTCATTAAATGTTAATTGTCAATTATTGTTTTGTTATTTAATTTGGTTTGGTTGATTTATTTAGTTCTCTTGTTTAATTTCATTTTCTATTAAAGATCTGTTTAATAGTCTCCGACCTTAGATTTTAGTATTAGATTAACCCTCCTTGTGGGGTCGACACCATGTCACGATCGTGACACTTCAAATTGAGCTTCTATCATAACCGTGACGTGGTATTGTTTGGCTTCTGTCACGATCGTAACCCTGAGTCTTCCTCCAAGCTTTCTCTAAGCTTCTCCGATCTTCTTTACCTAATCTTAAACACTAACAAACAGATCAAACACCTCAAACACACAAAATTAAAGCTCGATAACATGCTCTAAACCACATAACATTTGAAAACATAAACACATAGTCACACTAATACAATTTTAAATCTAAACATACACAAATCATCTAATTAACAACTAAAAAACACTAAATCACCCACTAAAACATAATGTAACCTATAAATATAAGATACTAGTAGGGCTATAAACTAGTATATAAGTAAGAAGAAGAATAGAAGACTCTCCAATGGGAAGAGAGTAAATAGAAAAAAAAAAGTTAGATAATAATAACAAAAAAATAATAAACAAAATTATTTTTTATTAATCAAAATAACTAACAATTTTAATATGTTTAACATGAGTGACAACAAGAAAAAAATATGAGAGCTTGGTGGAGAGTTAGTTGTTCTGTTGTTAAACATATTGAAGGAAAAAGAAAATTGAAAAATATTTGTATTAAAAGTTAAGATTCTTTTCATACTAAGGGTCGTAATTTATATTTTATATTAGCATTTTAATTTTTTCATATTTCTGGAGAAAAATGCTCTATAAACATATTGATTTCAAGAACTTGCTAAAGAAGTCATGAAGAGTCATGACTGTATCTTCACAATAAGGCCCAATATATTTTCTATAAGTATTTTAACTTATGGTTATAATATGCATAATATGCGTTCAATTAAAATCAAGTAACTTACTACTATTTTGTCATAAACAATGCAAACAAAAGTCAAAAAATCTAACAACACTTTCATCGAACATGTTATAGGCAGTACTCAAACAACCGTCATAATCCATATTCAGCTTTAATCAACTCATTCTAGATGCATTACCCATCTCACCATCTTCATTATTATCACAACATACATTCACCATCAACCAAACCATAACACATGTGGAGAGAACACAAAACCTCTTAGAAAACAACACCCAAATACAATAATGTCACCATTACCAGAAAAACTAGAGTGCAAAAGATTGACCACTTACCTCAACCGAAAATTAAATGGAGACAACGACAAAGATGAAGAAATGAAGATGATGATGGCAATGGAAGAAGAAAAATGTAGAGGAACAAATGAAGAAAACGAACAAGGGAGGCTTCCTTCTTTTCGTTTAAAATGAAACAAAAACAATGTCGCTTATTGCTGAACAAATGATGTCATTTTCATGTTATTTTTTAAAATGTTGCAACATTTCGTGACGATTTCAGAAAACATCGCCAAATTTTAAATAATTGGTGACAATTTTCAATAACTATCACCAATGTAGATCGCATCTTTGGCGATGAATTAATATAATTGTCACCAAATTGTTGTCCTTTGGTGACGTTTTCTTATAAGCGTCACTAAAGGAAGTTTTTGGCGATTATTTATATTCTTTTCATATATATTATTTATATTCTTTTCTATTAAATAGTATAGAATTTATATATAATAAATGGAGTTTTGTAACACCACATAAAATTGTCAAATCATATATTTTAAAAGAGAATAATAAAAAATATAAATTTATGTAATATAAATTAATTTTGTGTTTTTAGTTTTATAAATTTTTGAAATGACATTATTATTAACTAAATTTATTTTCAGACTTACAGTCATTGTCAATAATATTAAATTTGATTTTTAAGAATATGATATTAATATTTAATATTAATTTCCATTTTTTACTATATTGTAATTATTGTTTAATTATATTGCAATAAATATAACAATATTTAGTAATTAATATAATGTTATATGAATCTATAGATAATAATTGTTATTGTTATTGTGATTTATGAATGTATAGATAATAGATAAAATTTCTCGTATCTTACTTATGTAATATATTAGTCTATTTAATCATAATTCTCTATTTTTATATGTAAATTCGATACTGTTATATAAAATTTATATATTATATATAATTTCATCGGTAAAGGTCAAACCAATTGGTAATGGGCCACCATTTGGTGACGATTTTCTGAAGCAAAATGGTATATTTCTTCGGAATTAATCGAAAGTAGCGTATACAATTTCATTGTCAAAAGGTCAAGCCAAATTGTAATGAGCCACCATTTGGTGACAACTTTTTGAATCATCGCCAAATGGTATAGTTCTTCCAAATTAATCAAAAATGGTCGCTTTGTTTAACAACAAGCGACATCGTTTTCCATTACTTATTAACACCAAAACAAAGGTCTCTTCGTTTTCATGTTAGTCATCATATTTCCTCTTGGTTCACCATCATAGAAGCATTGTCTCCTCTATTGTGATCGTCAATGTTAAAGAAGCATTGTCTCCTACATTGGTACTATTCTTCTTTGTTTTTTTGAAGAACCCTCCTTGTTATGTTTTGATTTTCTACTACATTTTAGAGTTTATGTGGGTTCTGTGTTTTGCTTATCGTGTATGAGTTTTTTTTTAATTTGTGTTTGGAAGATGATGAGTTGTGCTTATGTGTTGGTTGTGTATCGTTGACATTTTTTTCCACCTTCCATGCTTGCTTGAGGAAAATCTTCTAATCGTTTCATTAAACGTTTATTAGAGTATTTAACTTAAGACCATGTTCATCGATACTTTTGAGGCATAATAGAGCTTGCTTGAGGAACTTTACATATGAACTTCTCGATTAATGGATCATCACCATCATTCATATTTTTACAATGAGAACCTTAAGCTAAATTTATTACTATTATCCTATAATAGAAATAAATTACACATTTTTTATGAGATTATTGAAGTAAACACATCATTAATTTCAATTGAAGAAGCTAACCTTAATTTAAAAAGAAACAAAGGTAAGGGTAGGGGGAGCCAACAATATGATATAATATTTTTGATTATTTTTAGTAACAATTCCAAAAATATAATATTCATAAATCTAGAGAAATATGATATTCAATAGGTTATAAAATTAACTTCAACTAGTTATATTGACTTATTAACAGTGAGTGGCAAATATATAATATGCTTCTGCATGGGACGTTTGTGTACTTTATTCTATTTTGAATTCCATCATAGTAGCTCTCTCAATATCTGAGGAGGGGCTCGGGGGACACAACTATTTTTGTCATAATAGTGACTTTAGAGAAAAGCACACTAATTATGCATCCCCTAAACATAATACATACACACTTAACATTCTCAATCTTATCATATGAAGTAATCTCAGTTAATAGATCACAAAATTAACATTGCTAGAATATTGGAACATTCAAATAAGAAGTCTTATACTGACTTTTCAGCTTAAAACTGTTTACATAAATTCATCACAAAATGTCGATGTGGCGACTAATTTCTTATGGAAAAAATAAGCTCTGATGGGAGGAATGTGGCAAAATCTCCTTGATGAAGAATATATCGATGCACAACAAACCTCCTCATCAAAGTCTAATAACCCCCTTGCCTTCAATGGTTTTTAGTATTATCTTAATTCACTTTTTTCTTTATTATCTGTATCTTATTTTTTTATAGGAAGCTAATAGATGAACGTTATATTATATAATCTATGTGTTGAGTAAAGCTTCCTCGAATCTTCAAGAGAATATAGATGAAAATGGAGGAATTGGCAATATCCCGATGGTCCGTACAAGATTAGGGAAATAAGTTGTTTTGGAATAATCATCGATTCAAAAAACTATATCTATTCAATCATGTATGCATGTGTTTGAATTTGAGTTCCTTATATTGTTTGACTTAACTATTTAAGTTCTATACTATTTGTTTCATAAGTAAAATGTATCATACGTGCGGTTAATCTAATTCAGTGATCCTTACTGCATCTAAGGACTCATTCAGCATATCTTTTGCTAGTTTAGTTAAAGTCAAGAAGTAAATCAACACTTGAAGGAAGATCATTGACTGTTTCAGTTGATGCCTTCGAATGTGCAAGAGCTTTCTTAGAAATCCATAATAGGGAACTCCTTTATCTTTGCTACCGAGTCTCATGTTACTTGAAATCTAGCAAAATAATTATTTCTTTTCCTTTTCCTTTTCCCTTTCCTTTTCGATAGAATAGGCATAAAACTTTATTTATTGTTTTGTCTATAATAATTATTAAACTTCTAATTAAAATCTTGTATTACTTACCATATATCATTATATTATATTACTTACCATATTTCAATATTTATTGTTTTTCTGTAAGAATCATATATGATCATTATATTACAAATTTCATTTTAAAACTATTTGAAAATTTCGTGACTCCATAAAAAATTGTCAAACTATATAATTTAAAAGATAAAAATAAAAGGTACAAATTTATGTAATATTAATTAATTTTGAGTTTATAGTTTCATAAATTATTGAAATGATTTGACAATTTTGGTAGCTAAATTTATGTTTAACTTAGAATCAATGTCAATAATATTAAATTTGAATTTTTTGTTTGAACTTTTGATAACGATTTTAAAAATTTGGCAACAAAATTCCTTTTGTGACGATTCCCATAAATTTTCACCAAAAGGCATACATCTAACAACGATTATGCAAAACGTCGTGAAAAGATAAGCTTTTGGCGACTTTATTAAAAATTATCTCCAAAAGCTAGCTTTTAACAATGATTTTCAAATTATCACAGCTAAAAGTCAACTTTATTTATTGTTTCGTCTATAATAATTATTAAACTTCTAATTAAAATGTTATATTACTTATCATATTTAAATATTTATTTTTTCCGTAATAACCATATATGATCATTATATTACAAATTTCATTTTAAAACTATTTGAAAATTTTGTGACTCCATAAAAAAATGTCAAACTATATAATTTAAAAGATAAAATAAAAGGTTTAAACTATGTAATATTAATTAATTTTGAGTTTGTCCAACCATATAATTTAAAAAATAAAAATAAAAGGTATAAATTCATGTAATATTAATTAATTTTGAGTTTATAGTTTAATAAATTATTGAAATGATTTGACAATTTTGGTAGCTAAATTTATGTTTAACCTAGAATCATTGTTAATAATATTAAATTTAATTTTTTTGTGTAAACTTTTGATGACGATTTTAAAATTTTGGCAACGAAAATCTTTTTGCGACGATTCCTATAAATTGTCACCAAAAGGCATATATTTAACAACGATTATGCAAAACGTCGGAAAAAAATAAGCTTTTGGCGACGTTATTAAAAATTGTCTCCAAAAGCTGACTTTTAATAATGATTTTCAAATTGTCGCAGCCCAAAATCAACTTTATTGTAATGGTAGCAACAAGGAACTTGGCCATGCGATCACCATAAAAGAAAGTGTTTATATATATATACCACTTGGATTTGGATAAATCATAAATGTTTCAAACAATCAATAAACAAAACAAATCAATAAAATACATATGGAAATAGTTTATTTTAACGTTTGTTCAAATCTGAAAAAGCAAGACCATATCTTACTGGCAGCAGATTAGGACGTGGGTTCAGTTTACCAACACCTATAAATAAACTAATATATAATATTAGTTTAAAAGAGGCAAACCAAAAATAAGAAATAACTTTATCTATAGTTATGAATATGGTCAAGTTGGACCTTAGCCTCCCTCAAATCAGCCCTTTTTATGGTGACCCGTGGGTTGGCTTGTGGCTCGCACGGGTTAGGATGAGTTAGCTTGTAGTCCGGTAAGTTCATTTATTTTTTAACAAAAACAAAACGACATCGTTTTAAAAAAAATGAGCGGATCACGAGCTGCGTTAGAATTATCACCCCTATTTATAATTTAATTTTTCTTTATATATTACGATATGAAATATGCCTATTTCTCTAAATCTTCAATTTCTAAAACTCGTTCCAGTGGTAGGACAAAAATCAAATTTCCTATCCCTATCCAAAAACCACGTGGATAACTTATTTTGTAATTTATCATTTACTTTTGTACCGTTAAATTTATAAATGAGATTAGGTTAAAGAAATTTTATTTATCAATATTAATTAATGTTTGTAAACTTGTATTGCTCCGATATTGTACAATCAGAAAATTATATTTCTATAATAATAGTGGAATTTAATATTCTGATAAAATAAAAGATATTTTTGCTATAGTATAGTCAGTCGCATTTAACTAAATATATATTATATGGTAAAGTACGGCAACAAAGGAACGTATAATGAAGCAGTTGCTTTAGTTCAAGTTCAGGGGCACAAACGAGTTGGATTACTTTTCAGCTGGGTTTACTTTAGGCAAGACATAAAATTACGCACCCCTTTTTACTAATTGGAGAATATGATTATGACATTATACTCCGACAGCACCTATTGAGCCTACAAGTCCTGGATTGATTGACGCAATCAAGACTAGCATCATTTTGTTGTTTCTTAACCTGCTGGGTCCGTCCCCTTTTTTTTACTTTTGACTCCTCATTCTCCACAATTTGAATATCACCATACTGGTAAAAATTTGACAGAGTAGTCCTGAGCATGTGGACCAACCTGAAATAAGTTACAAATTGTGGATGCCGATTCGTGCTGGTGCTTGTGCTTGGAAGTTGGAACTAAACCACATTCATAGAGCTATGGAGCTGGCACCAAAATTTAAAATTAAAAAGGAAAGGTCATAAATGGAGAGACATCATGAACTTACCAAAATCAAAACCCATAAAATTTGGCCTATGTATACATAATACATGGATGCAGCTCGCAAAAAACGATGCACAAATCACGCTAATGTTGGGGAGTAAAGTAAAAGCATTTCACGTTCGTAAGTCAAATGCATGTGAGACCGTTTTCAACACTTAACTTTGCATTTATACGAGTAAAGACGCAATTTTGGAAGACATAGCAGTACTCTTCCTTTGTCTTTCCCTTCCTTTCACTCCTGGAAAAGAGTGGTTGATCGATAATGGAGAGGAAGATACGGAAACAGATAAAATGGTGTCTTGCTCTGTTTTTCCTCTCCACCTTTTTCAATGCTACTCTTGCTTTCGATTATGCCGATGCGTTAACCAAGAGCCTCCTCTACTTCCAGTCCCAACGCTCTGGTCGCTTACCTCACAGCCAGCGGGTTACTTGGCGTGACCATTCTGGTCTCACCGATGGCTTAGAACAAGGAGTTAGTATCAATTTGTCGCACCAAATTCAATACATTTACAGTTACTTGCGTTAGTAATGTGATGACATGCTTGGTCCTTTGTCCTTCTTAGGTGGACTTAGTGGGAGGGTACTACGATGCTGGTGACCATGTCAAATTCGGACTACCCATGGCATTCACCGTCACAATGCTTTCATGGGGTGTCATTGAATTCCGTGACCAGATAATGGACGCCGGAGAATTTGAGCACGCATTGGAGGCTATCAAATGGGGCACCGACTATTTCATCAAGGCTCACACTAGTCCAAATGTGTTGTGGGCACAGGTAATTATCATAATAGCAGCTCAAACCTTAAATGACAACTTTCTTCTTGTCGCGTTTTAGATTCAAATTTTAATTCAGGTAGGTGATGGCGACACGGATCATTACTGCTGGCAACGGCCGGAGGACATGACAACTTCACGACAATCTCACAAGATTGACGAGAACCATCCGGGGTCGGATCTCGCCGGAGAAACTGCGGCGGCAATGGCTGCAGCGTCCATAGTGTTCAGGAGAAGTAACCCACATTACTCTCACCTACTCTTGCACCATGCTCAGCAGGTAAAACCATACACTTGAATTGGGGATATAAATCTTGTTAATCCTACGATTTTACAATCACTAAAGAGACAAATTAGTTTTGTAATTTTTAATTTTTTATATTGTCTGATCTTGGTTGTAGTTGTTGGAGTTTGGAGATAAGTATAGAGGAAAGTACGACGAGAGTATCGGGGTGGTGAAGGGTTACTATGCGTCGGTGAGTGGGTACATGGATGAGCTGTTGTGGGGAGCCTTGTGGCTGTACAAGGCCACCGACAATGAGGAGTATTTGAAGTACGTTATTGACAAGGCTGATGCCTTCGGCGGGATTGGCTGGGCCATAACAGAGTTTAGCTGGGATGTTAAGTACGCTGGTCTTCAAGTTATGGCCTCCAAGGTAAAAGCTTTCGCCCTCTTTTATCTGCAATGAGTTCTATGCTTGGTAATGGGGTCGTTGGTTAGGTGATTGTTTCTCTTGAAATCTTTTATGATTTTTGTTTTCGGACATAGGAGTTCAAATGTGAAATAATAGCTTTTACTGAGCTTTATATCTCTTGTGTCTGTACTTTTCTTTTTTCTATTAAAACAATAAAGTTGTGGTTAGCTGGAGTAAGTTGTAATTAGGGGCAACTCTAGTCCAGGATCAAAAAGAGAAACAAATAACATAAAGGGGTTCCTGAAGCACAAAACCATGTGCAGGGATGCTTCGAGTGACAGTTCTTTAACTAGGGGAAGGCTAGTAATAGCAAGAACAGGAAAGGAAATAGCTTATGCAGGAAGCAGAGACTGAGCTACGGAGAGTGATGAGGTTGTCTTAACTTTTAGTTGTGGCCCGCTTCACTGTTCGTGGTCCCCCGACTTGGTAAAACGGGTGATTGACATCGTTTTACAGATGAGACACTAATGTACAAGATCTTTTGTTAAGGTAGATTCACGGAGAGCTCTCAGTAAGTCTCTTCTTTACAGCCCAATGTTTGAATGATCTGCGGAGGAATGCAAGAGTTTGAAGCAGTTTGGATGGTGAAAAGTGAAAGGTGATTTTAAAGATGACAACAAATATTGTGCACATGTGACATCCCTCAACTGTCGTAGCTAGGGATAATTGTTTTGCCTGTGCATAGATTGATAAATATAGGAGGATAACTAGAGGGCATTGATTCTTATGATTCTAAGATTTCTATACTTCCTCTATTCTTGTCAATTTCAATAAACCCAGAAAAGCAACTGACGAAAGGGTTTTAAATTGCAGTTACTTGAAGAAGAAGAGAAACATAAAGTGCACAGCCACATACTAGAGAAATACCAGTCAAAAGCAGAGTACTTCATATGCTCGTGCCTAAACAAAAACAATGGTACTGGTACAAATGTGGATCGCACTCCAGGAGGTCTCTTGTACATCAGGCAATGGAATAATATGCAATATGTTTCAGCAGCCGCTTTCCTTCTCACCGTATACTCTGATTTCCTCAGAAACACCAACCAAAGGCTCAAGTGCGATTCAGAGCTGGTGGATCATGGAGAGCTAGTCGATTTTGCTAAATCCCAAGTTGATTATATCCTGGGATCTAATCCAATGAACATGAGCTACTTAGTGGGTTATGGTCCTAAATATCCCACAAGGGTTCACCATAGAGGGGCCTCAATCGTGTCGCATAGAGAGAACAAGGGGTTCATAGGCTGCACCCAAGGTTATGATAATTGGTATAGCAGGCAGGAGCCCAACCCAAATGTTGTGGTAGGGGCATTGGTTGGAGGGCCTGATTCTCGGGACAATTTTATGGATCAAAGGGCCAATTATATGCAGACTGAGGCCTGTACATATAATACAGCACCTTTGGTTGGACTTTTTGCAAAGTTGTTATACATACAGGATCAAAAGGGCGACGGCAGCCATAGCCAGCCATCGCTTGCTTCTATTTAGATATCGGATAAATTTGAGTATACAGATTAATATATTTCGTGTTGGTCGAACAAAGATTTTATCCATGTCTACAAAGATAGAAAGGTCCTGAAGGAAAGGATTAACTTATTTGGTACCCTTGTTGATTTAAGTTAATATTTATAGTTCACAAGGAAGATAAAAAATCTGACCTTAAGGCACCACAAGTCTATGACACTTTTTGTTCAGCTCCTTAAGTAGGCAGATTCTGGCCTCCACTTGTCCAAATCGCAATTCATGATTCATCCCTTCACCACAGTTACGGATCAGAACACTTACGTTCTTTGAAGCCTGTAATCTATAAATGTTCAAAGGTTTAAATCACACTTAATATTTTGTAAAAAGTATAATAACATTATCTATCGTGTTACTGTACACTTTAATATTTACAAAATGGTATTTTTTAAAAAAATAAATAAATATTACTAGAGTAGTCCTACGAAGGGATAACACAAACCTGACAATTGTTCCAAAATAACAAGCTCATAGGGAGTGTTACTGAAGATCAAATGAACAAAAACAAATTTGTTAACCTTAAGAAGAGCAAAACAGTAGCCAACAATTTAATGACACTCCATTAGGTCCACCACTGATTGATTGGACAAGTAATTAGAAAACCTCATCTTATTGCAGCTATAGCAAGCTTTAATCCACGAAACCATATATTTTCCCAAATGAAGTCCCACATAAATGAATGGTTGAGATAAAATGACACAGGGTTGGAGCAGGGAAAATGGCACAGAGGTAATCCAAATTCTTGAACCTGTCTTCAGTTCCTTGGTCAGTGATGTAACATCTAAATTCTGCATACAAGATCAGGCAATGGCTAGTCAATCCTTGTACTATTTTCCATCTGCCATAGGAAATTCCTTACACTGGGAGGAACCAATAGCGGTCAACGACCCTAGCTTACTAAGCTACTTCAAGAAGTCTAAGTCTCCAACAACTTCTAAGTACTTGCACAGCTGTAACACTGAGCCAAGCATCAGACTTCAAGATATGCCTTAAGATAGATTCAGTATGATTTTATAATATTCACCTAGAATATATGAGTCTGTATAAACCATAAGGCTCCATCTTCTAATTAAGGAACATTCTATTGTTACTTTCTCTCCACACCTCATATATGTTGTAGATGAAGCATACTTTGAAAATATTTAGGTCACTTTTATTGGAGTATTTGACTCTTAAAGCCTAATTAATCACTTGTTCCCATGAATGCACTTGATTTTGTAGACTACACCAACATAACATTTGTCTCCAGATGAATTAAGTGTTAGGACATAACAAGAGTAGGTGATTCAGGCTTTGGGGTAGTTATTGGAAGAAAATACAGGAATTATTTATGGATGAGCTCCACTTAATTCTATCAAAAGTCATGACGCGTTTCCTTATTGCCATCGAAAGAATGACCTTTAAACTAAACCAACTTACACTAAGAAACGTCTTACAATGGAGGATTGAGTAGAGAGGAGCATGAGGAGTTGGTGAACTTCCCTGAAGTATGTTTGAGCTAGATGATGGAATACTCTTCGGAGGGATTAGGTCTGCAGTTTGGAACCTCAGTAAGGATATATATGAGTCAATCCCCTGTGCACACAGCACCACCTGTCTTCCTTGATCACCATTTCGATCTATGTGCATTTGTTTGAAGTGATAATTTAGGGCAACATGGTATAATTTGCACCTTAAAACCTAATTGTATTAGATTTATATTAGTTGTCTATAACTAAGTTGTTAACCCATCTGATGTAGCATATCAACTAAGCAACTTAGTTTACCTGGATGTTGATGTAATTTTTTAATTTAAAATTTATTACAAATTTTTTCGCAATTTTTAATAGTTTAAATTATTAAAACTAGTACAATATAAGATTATTATTTTGTAACCAATTAAAAATTAAGACCTAAAACAATTCTCTTCCTCTGTATTCGTTTCTCATCAAATCTATAAATCCCTAAATCATTCCCTCATCACCCAATTCCTGAAACTCATCTCATTCCTAAATTCTTCCCACATTATTCTTGTCACCTAAGCCAAATATTAATACACTAGATTATAGATTCATATTAAGCAATTGGGATTAGAGTAATCATACTCTAGGTCTTTAACTAATAACAATTCTTACGCTGGTGTTTAATATTTATGTGGCAATATCACATGTCTCAGGATTTACTAGAGTGTCAAAAATCTTTGGCATAAATAAATTCACATAGCTAACTTTAACTTATATTTATTATAAAAAATCATATGAATAAAGTAACCATAAATAAATTCACACAATTCACTTTAACCTAAATAAAGGGTCAAAGTTAAGAGTGATGTTAGTAGCCATCTAAAATCGTGACCTAATTAAATAATTAGGGATATTTATAAATAATATGTTTACCTTTGCGTCAAAAGGTTGGAATGATGTTTAAAACAAGCATGCCATGCTCCATAAAAGTGAAAAATAATTATTTTAGTTTGCTTTATGTATGGTTTTGAAAGAATTAAATGGAGTACTATATTGAAGATGAGTTAATGAATAGTTCTATAACCTTTGAAGTTATACTCTTTTGTCAAAGCCAACCAACGACTAGTGTCGGACCTCAATCTCGGAGTCTAACTTTCATGCTTTCTCTGATACCAACAAATGTTAGACCCTGATTTCGAAGTCCGACTTTTGCAAAAAATCATAACTCGCGAGCTTATCCCCCATTGAGAACACCTTAATCATTATCAGGTCATCTTCTCAAAACTCCCCTTTTTAAGCTTAGCGCAACCCGAAGAATAGTCGACTAATACAATGATAGTCGACTAGTCCATTTATCCATTTCAACCTAAATACCTCAAGGAATAGCGTTAGTGAGTTCACACTTTACAGATCTACCTGCTTCGGGGCTATTGGCATAACTTTTTCTATAGGCATCTAATTTAGGATTTCTTTGGATAGTTTGATAGAGGACTTCAAGAGCTACAACTTTCATGAAGGCCTCAAAAACCAATTGTATCTTCTGAAGGGTCGAAAATAAACCATGAACAGTAACACAAAAGAAGTTGTGAACAGTGACACAGATGAAGTCTGTGAACAGTAACACAAACAAAATCCTTCACCCAACATAACTTCTTAACTCCTTTTTATAATCCTTGACCTATGATCTGTGCTCTATCCTCTATATTCTATCTTCTGTAGTTGACTTTTATCTTCTGTGTTGACCACTTATCGTCTGTGGTTTATCCTCTGTGTTCTATCCTCTGAGTCTGACGTCATCACATATGATACTTCTACTCTTTATTCATCCTTTCCTTTGTGTTCTAACGTCAGCACAGACGATACCTCTACTCTTTATTCATCCTTTCCTCTGTGTTATGACGTCATCACAGACGATATTCTTCCTCTGTATTTTTCCTTTGCATCTACCTTATTTAATGCAATCCATCAACCTTCTCAACCGCTCTCATTCATTCAACTCTCAGGTCAGAATCACCCAAACGTAAACATCAATCGCTTCTCAAACCTCAAAATTATTTGATCAACACATGCAACG
>JANIIA010000010.1:8048212-8068629 GCA_027478495.1 Erythroxylum alaternifolium | reverse complement strand
GGTCTCACTCCCTCAATTACTCCCCCTCCCACTCTTCCTCTCCTTCCCGCTCCCGCTCTCGCTCTCCGTCACCCACTCCTCCCTCCCGCGTTCCCTACAAGCTCAGATCACGTAAATCCAAGTCGGCGGGTGCTGGCGGCAGCAGGACACCCGGCGGGATTCGTACGCTTTCTGATCTGAATCGGGCCCCTGAGGCCACTGGGTCCAGCAGTGACGAGGACGAGGACGAGGCCCAGCGCTATTATACTGGTGGAGACAAGAGGTTGAGTTTGTCTTTCTTTTCCTTCTAATTGATTTAATGAGAGCCGAATTATCCTTGATTCTAGTTAAGTGTTGATCTATTAGTTAAATTAACGCATGTATAATACATTGTTTGATTCCAAAAGCGATCTATCTATTTATCTGTCTATAATAATTTTTGGTGTTTCTAATGTGTCCTTTGTTTAGTGCAGTGGAATTTTAGTCCAGGACCCTACAAAAGGTTACGATGTGGATGGCTTTTTTGATCAAGCTAGACTTTCTGGAGCTGTGGACAGTTCTGCTGATAACATTCGACCCTCTTCTTCAAGTTCAAGAAGCTTCACTGGAACTGGGAGATTACTATCGGGTGAGACGGTTTTGGCTGCTCCTCAAGCTGTCAATCATACCATTATGCTTTGGAAGAACGGCTTCACTGTTGATAATGGTCCCCTTCGTCGCTTTGACGAACCTGCTAATGCTACCTTCTTGGAGGCAAGATCTGATCAGTTTTTCTTTATATCATTTACTTGATCTTCGGGAGTTCAAATTGTATCAGAACTGCTGTTTGTTCATCTTTGTTTGATGCCTGGCATCACGATACTACTGCATGCTACATATCTTTGGCCGACCAAATGACTGAAATAACATTGCAAATATTCTGACTTATATGTCTTTCTGTATCTTATATAGTCTGTTGGCTTCTAAAGACTTGACTGGTCTGTTGTTGGATGATTAACCATATTTCTGGTCAGATATATTTGCTTATTTTGTTAAGGGAGTTAGTGATTTCTTCGTTCATAAACTTCTTGCCTGCGGTAAAATTTTTAGATGCTTCAGGTTAATTCCAATTCTGTTTGATACATGTGCTTATCATTAACTCTGCCACATGCAGAGCATTATGAAGTCCGAGTGCCCACAGGAGCTTCAACCTGTAGATAGGAGGACAGAGGTCCACCTTGATCTTATGAGGCGAGAGGAGAACTACTCAGTGTGTACCTTTTCTTCCTCTCTCTCTCTCTCTCTTTTGGGTATCCCTCCTGGCTCCCCAGTAAACTATTATTAATTGTGTGCTGCTTATCCTATTCCTGGCTATACAGGAACCAGAGAAGCCCCGAGATCCATTCCAAGGTGTGGGAAGAGCTTTAGGCAACAGCAGCAGCAGCTCTGCGCCCTTGGATGCAAGTCTTCCTTCAGATTCATTAATGACTGCTCCATTGCCAGCAACAGGATTAGTTGTAGATTCTTCATCACCAACAACATCAATTCAGCTAAGGTTAGCAGATGGCACGCGCATGGTTTCACGCTTCAACTTGAACCATACCATCAGAGATCTAAGATCCTTCATTGATGCATCAAGACCGGTAGGAGCAAGAGATTATCAATTGCAGACAATGGGGTTCCCTCCCAAACCTCTCACTGATCTGGATCAGACAATAGAGGATGTGGGCATAGCTAATTCTGTAGTTATCCAGAAATACTAATTTTGTTGCTTGTAGAATTTGAATTACCCGACTTTAGTTTCATCATATCTGTTCTAGAGATTGTTAATTCCATTATATTTGGAATTTAAATCATATAACAGCAACTTCAATTCTGATTTCTGTAAAGGATTCTTGAATTTGAGGACAAGGTAGATTTCGCTCCTGACGAAGTAAAGAACCGTGGAAAATGTGTTCTAATCGTATGGTAACAAGAAGCGATTTAATTTTTTTTATAAAAAACAAGAGGCAAGGAGAAGTGGCAGGCAACTGGAGCGGGCCAGCGCTTTAATTGAAATAGTCTTTATGATTTGCTAGTGGACTTTTTTCTATGGAAGTTGAAAGTCAATTGATTAAAAGACCCACGAAGAGGGAATACAAGCAACAAGGAATGTACCTTGTCCAGATTAACGATTGCAGACCTTCTAAAGAGCACAAAGTCTGAACTAAAGAAACAAAGACCTGATTTGTGGTATGCGCCATGTGATGTGATCTGTTAACCTAGCATTAGGCATGTAGTTTGGTAAGTGGTCTCTGATAAATGAGATCCTCTCAAGTTACAGTGCCATTGGTTGTTCTGGATGATCTTTTTAACATTCTTAGTCAGTATGTGTCCAAGACCCTTGTGCGTAATGGACTTCGTCGGAGTTTAGCAGTTACGAAATTTTCTCACAGATTCCAGAAACTGGAGGCTTTTCAGTGTTGAGAGTGAATCCATCTCATTCTTATGACTCCCTATCACTGAACAACTTCCATATTCTCTTGATAATGAGCATTTTGTTCATTACTTGTACCCTTCTAAGTGACGGACCTCCTTGCTTGGGGACAAATTTCAGGCCATATCACCTTAGAGTTCTTGTTCGTCCTTGCATCATCAAACAAGTTCTTTATGATCTTCTCAAATGATTTTACTAAGTTTTTGGGAAGCATGATATGTGAGCTCTAATAGTTGTGCATGCTATTGAGAATTGTGCTAACTAATTGCAAACTCCTTACCTAAGATATAAGCTTATTATGCTAATAACCAATTCTTTTATTAGTCACAATAAAGAGTGTAAGCAATCTCTATAAGTAGGTCTACTTGCGGTGATTGGAATGCCCAAATACTTGTACTGCAAAATGGTATGATTAAGGAGAAAGAATGGAAAGGATATGAGAAGAGAAAATTTTGCCATATATACATGTCCCTCTCCCCTATCGTCTACTCCTTTCATGAATTTTTTAGTCTTAGACACCTTTCAATCCATTGGACCATATATTACAATTTTATTAGACTATGTGTTACAATTCTATTAGACCATATGTTATAATTCTATTAGATACATATGCTTTAATCTTATTGATCACACATGCTTTAATTATATTACTCACATATGCTTTAATCCAATTGGTCCATGAGTTAACTTTGGAAAAATTACACATTGGTTCTTCTTCTTCCTTTAATTCCCATATTGGTATATGATCTCATTAATTAATTTTATTCTCATCCATATTTCAAATCTAAGTTTGTATGTTCATGTCGAAATGAACAATTTACCTATTTACCTATATCTTTTACATTAAGTATCATTATGTCTCTTAATATACTGAAATGTACTTAATTCATTATGTTTACTTCTTAATGTTCTATAGACATGTTATAATACTTTCAGGGTATATATTGGAGCCTTACAAATATTAATGAGAAATTAAGAGAGACAACGCTTAAGTAGTTCGAACATGTTAATAAGAGACATTTAAAAACTCCAATGAGTAAATATAAGAAGATTGTACTTGAAAATTATTTTTTTTTTAAAAAGGAAGACCTAAGAAAAACTACAAGGAGGTTATCAAAAATAATATGACTCTATTAGAAAGATCCTTCTCTTTCTCATAAATCTTTTAAACTTTTTTCTTTCAAATCTTATTTCTTGTATTTAGGCTAAACATTTAATATGTAATACTTCTTTCTTAATTATTTAACATAAATATTTTCTTACTTAACCTAAATATTTTCTTGTAATGACTTATTTTATTTATTTATTTGTCTGCTTTCTTGTTTATGTGTTTATTTACTTATTTTATCTTTTATTTTATTCTTAATCTTATTATGTATTTATTGCATTATTTGTTTTATTACTTACTTTTATATTTTCTTCTACATATTTATTTATTTATTCTTAATATCTTTTATCTCTATTTTATTTTTTATTTTTATTTTAAGTATTAGTTTATTATTTTAATTTATTTTTATTTTTATATGAATATATCATAAATAATCTCTTTATAAATTAAGGATAAAACTGCGTAATTTTAGATTTTCCAAAACCTTAAATATTAGTGAGACATTCACTATGATGTCATTATTGTTATTATTTCTAAAATTCGGGTTAGTATCCTAGAATTAAGTTTAAAATTTTGTTACCATTAATTGTTTAATCGAGCTGCTCGTGTAAATTAAACCAAATTGATTTTGATTACTCGTACCACGTAGCATTTCCTTTAGACAGAATGAGTAAAAACAGATGCGGAAGGGAGGCGGACAGACTATTCGCAGGGATGGGTAGATCGGTAATAGCGGCAGCCTAGAGCGTTAATGACGAGCAAGAACTCGGGAGAGAGAGAAATTGCAAAGACGCTTCACATTAGCAGTTCCATTTCCATAGAAATTGCAAAGACGCTTTACATTAGCAGTTCCATTTTCATACACACTGGTCCTAACTAAATAAAAAGGGTACGCGAACTCGTGTGTCAAGCAAACCTTGATATATAGATTTTTTTGGTGTCTACTCTCTTCTTATATGTTGAAGAACCGGGTTTATTTACAAATTGCTTTGCTTACTTTTACTTGTTCAACTGGGATTTAGTTGACTTGAGACTGTCGAAGCAATGCCTCTTATTTTGATATATGCATGTGGTTTCATCCCAAATATGCACGCCTTTTCCTATGATCAGTTTAAGATTACTTAGTGATTGTCATGCTTTGTGCTTGTGATGATCAGCAAATGGCTGGTGTGCTGCCGAGAATCGTGAGGAATTTAAAAGATGAAGTTGTTTTGCGCTTGCCTATTTTACCCAGTAGGTATTTATCTGTTGGTAGCAGACCATTAGTAGATAAGGCTGTTGAAGATGGGGAACTACGTGTATTCGTGGTTGCTGGAGAGGTTTCGGGCGACACTATTGGGTCTCGGCTTATGGCCTCCTTGAAAAAGCTCTGCCCTGTTCCTGTTCGCTTTTCAGGTGTTGGGGGGTAAACAACTGTCTCTGCACTTAAAACACTTGAAAATTTCCCCATTATAGTTAATGATTTTCAGAGGATAAGTACGAAGCCAAGTGGTAGGCACTCCCTTCTAGGTGGCAAGAGGTCCTGGATTCAACTTTACAACCCCTGCTCTAAGGGCATAGTGCTCTTCTAGGAAACATAAAAATGGTTTAATCTAGTAAGTAAATCTCTAGAAGTAGAGTGCATGTAAACAGGTAAAGATCATGATCTAATGCTTGCTCTTTTTGCTGATAATATATTGGTCAAACGCCTTCATCTGTTCTTTCTTTCTTCTGAATGTTATGTGCTCTACAGATTTGAGTATCGTTAGGAGTACAAATGATTGCTTTTTCTACTTAATTTGCAGAAGTTTTACGAATATGTGGATCTAGAATATTCTTTCTTTAAAATTATATTTTTATGTGCATAAGGTCAATGATGGCTAAGGAAGGATTGGAATCTCTTTTTCCTATTGAAGATATTGCTGTGATGGGAATATGGGAGCTGTTACCCCATTTGAATAATTTTAGGGTGAGTATATAGGGTGAATTATCATACTTTCTTCAATGAATCAAATCTAATTAAGCAATATCTTTTAAATGTCAGGTTAAGTTGAAAAAATCAATTGAGTATGTCTTTTGTTTTCAACCTCATGTTGTTGTGACAGTGGATTCCAAGGGTTTTTCTTTTCGTCTTCTAAAGCAGTTACGAGGTAATGTGAACCGCCCTCTTTGTATTACCCTCTCTGCTTGCATATCACTTATGCATAAGTCTACTGGTAGGAAAACTGGAGAAATGGTTTTTGCAGCTAGATGCAATCAACAAGGAAAGAATTACCCTGTACACTACCATTATGTGGCACCTTCATTTTGGGCATGGAAAGGTGGGGAAGCGAGACTTAGAGGCCTTGCAAATTTTGTGGATCATATTTTCTGTATACTTCCAAATGAGGACACAGTTTGTAAATCACATGGGGTGGATGCAACCTTTGTCGGCCACCCCATTTTAGAAGATGTTTTGGAGTTGAACTCGGTATGTATTTTTCTTTGATTAGTAATTTTTGTATATTTGATCTACAGATGTATAATGTTCCTAGGAAAGATTTAATCTTCAAGCTTGCGTGAGTTTGTTTTTATAAAAGATTTGGTCGCTCTAGAAAACTTTTTTGGTATATTTGTTGGATATAAGAAGTAATCATTCAAATTTTAACTAATCTAATGCACATTAATGTATGAATCGTATTTGAAATTGACTGTCACCTTGTCTGGGAGAAATTATAGCAAGGACTGTATGTTCAATCTAGTGATCAATCATCTAGTGGATTTTATATACTTACAACTGGCTAGGCATGCACTCCACCTACATGGGGATTCCTAGAGAATAAGAAGCGTTAAAATCAACATTGAAACTTTTCTTTTATTGTAGAGTAATGTACAGATAAACGCAAGCCCTTTAATGGGCATGCCTTTTTCTTAATTTTTCTTTTCGTTGTTTGTATCTTTTTTTCACAGTACCGTTATGCATAGTTACATACTCTTTGAAATTACTCAGTTCTTTGTGTTTTTCATTGATGCTAATACTTTATTATGTATTAACCCATTTGTGTATCATATTTAGGGAAAGCAGCCACATGGATGGAGGATACAGAGGGATTGTGAATATTTTAGAAGTAAATATGCAGTGCCTTCAGGTAATGTGAAATGTGAGGCATAGTTTGATTTCCTGTGATAAGTATAAATATGTTTATCAATCAGACAATGCTTAATGTTATAGTTCTACTAATGAGTACTTAAGGAGCTTGATTAATAGGAACAATCACCCTAGATCTCAGTGGTTAAACTTCTTATGTCTTAAATCTTTATTATACGTAGAAAAGAGCTCTTTGGTGAATATATATTATGTTTTGACACTTCAAGTTTGCATTTGGTAGATGCCACAGTCATATCCTTGCTCCCTGGAAGCCGATTACAAGAAGTTAGCCGGATGCTTTCCATTTTTACCAAGACTATAGAACTGATAAAAGAATCCTTCCCCAAATTGTTGACAATCATTCACGTGGCTCCCAATCAGCATGTGGAGAACTATATAAATGAAGTCACTCAAAAGTGGCCTGGGCCAATAGTATTGATTCCAGGGGGAAATCTACATCTTAAATACTGTGCATTCAGTGTAAGTCTCCTATTTATTTTTATCTGTAGTGAACATTCATATATTTAAATCAAATAAAAAGAAAGGTTTATAGCCGTTTATGAATGAAATTCCTATAGGGTGCTAACTTTATCCAATTCAGTGTTTCCCAGTTCCTGTAAATCCCATTCTGAAGATGCAAAAGAGGCTAAGATAACTTTGTCGGACGTTTCATTGGCATTACCAGATCACTTTGGCGTAGTTAATTGCCATTGACTGTACCTGATTTCCCTTTTCTGTATAATTCAGCTGTAGCAGATACTATAAATAAGTACCTTATATTTTCCCATTTTTCTATTTTATCTCCCCTACCTCCCAAGAGTCTGTACCTGGGCACATATGTCTGATGGAACTAAATAGCTATATTGTTTCCTGTTTTGATTGTGATCTTAAATTAGGCATGTTTTATGAGAGCCCTGCTAACTGAGTACCAAATGCAAAGCTTCTCATTTACCATTCCTAGTGTGTAGATTTGGAAAACATGAGCTAGATAGTTGTAAACTTCATTGTTGTTGCTGGATTGAACTCAATTCCTTGCAGGCCAGCAAGGTGGCGTTATGTACTTCAGGAACAGTGGCTATGGAATTGCAGCTTGCACGCTTACCCTGTGTAGTTGCTTATCGAGCCCATCTTTTGACTGAATGGATAATCAAGTATAAAGCAAAGATACCCTACATGTCTCTTCCCAATATACTCATGGATTCAGCTATAATTCCTGAAGCTCTTTTTCAAGGATGCACAGCCACGAATCTATCTTCTATACTTATGTAAGATCTGCTTGCCACTGAAGTTGTGATTTTTCTTCCTATTTCCAGTATGTGATTAACAGGGTGTGAAAGAAAAGCAAAAATTCCAGTATTTCTGGTTTGTTGAATGTTGACTTGGTAATTGCATGAGCTCAATTTAATGATTTCCTTGTTTACTTTTCTGACTTGAGATTTATGCTCCACTGCAGGGAACTAATGAATAACAAGGCACTCCAAGAAGAACAGATTGTTAGTGCTGAAAAGGTAATGAGACTACTGACTCCTTCTAAACAAGTTATGAACTACTTGGAAGAGCAGGATGGGAAGTGGAATTCTGCAACTTTCACTCCAAGCATGATAGCCGCGTCTACTATGCTATGCTATGTAAAAAACTGAATGGTTCGGAAAACGACCTTTTATTTTTTGGCTTGAGTAGTCGTGGGTCTAGGTGAAACACACTCTACAAGGCATTTTGTAAATTTTGGAGGTGATTAATTTTAGTTAGGTTTTCAGTATATGGAAGAAAATGATGAATCCTGATGTCTTATATGTATGCCGTTGATCACCTAAGAAGTTAGGCACTCACATGTATCAATTGCTTGTTACATATAAAATGGAACCCTTTTGATATGGCAACTGATTCCTCGAGCATATCCAGCATTTCATTGGATAACCATTTTGAAATGGTTAGAAACTGTTACCAGGCGACGCACTCTATTTTGCTTGTTCTATTCATGAATGTACAAATTAGGCAGAGCTTTTAGTGTAGTTTAGTTTCCTAATTGTTCATTTGGCCTCGTTTTATCCCAATTTATCCCCATTCCCATTATGTACTTGTTTTCTGTTATGCCAAAAAGAATAATCTTGAATTCTAGTAAAATTAACCGATATTTTAACATATGGTTAAATTCTAGTAAAAGTAACTCTAATTTTGAAAATATATTAAATGAATTATGTTATTTTAAAGATAATTGGTTGTAAACATTGGTTTTTTGAGATTTGAATCCCTTGTTTGGGTTTAGAAAGATGGAATACGTATATTTGGAGTGTACTGAAAACCTGCTGCTAGTAATAGTTCAATGCGAGAAATGAGATCCATGCGAGTCTCACTCTCAAGTCAGGGCAAAGAGATGCCACATCAGGCTATTCAACCTGCATGGATTTAGACCATGCGAAATTCTCGACTTATTTGTCACTTGCCTGGAGACCAGCTCCTTGAGGCCACAATCACACAACTCCTTACTAATAGCAAATCTGTCATGACAGCATTCTTTATATCACAACACCCGAGCTTCAAAAGAATCATAACAAAACACCCACTGCCTCAAGCTACGTACATCAACTATGATCAGAGACTAATTAGCTATATTACCTTCTCCAACTACAAAGAACACCGTCAACAATGGAAATGTCAAGAGGGTTTATCAAAATTGGCCTCATTGCACTTTTGGTTTGCCCGCTCTTCATAAGCGTAACATCTGCTGCTTGTGGTGATATAGGTGATCCAAATAACCCCCAGAGTTGCAACGCCCAAGATGACGACGACGATGATTTTGATGATACATACAAGGTTGTCAATAGAGTTTCCATTCCAGCGCCAAATTCATCACCTACGCAAGATTCAGAATCAATTCCAGTTGCAGACTCAGACCCAGATGTTGACGGTATAGAAACAGAGATGCATGTAATGGGACACTAGTGACGAGTTGCTCATACCTACAGCTATCTTTTTTAACCTCATTCTCTTTGGTCGCTTCTGTTCTGTCAGCTTTCGTTGATTTGTTTTCTTGTTTTTAGGCCTACCCTGCCCTTTTGCTGTTGCTTTAGTATTTGATTGAGGTAGGTAGAAGTTTTCCAGAAGAAAAAAGGAATGGACTTGACTATATAATTCAATTCATTCGTTCTAAAATAATTTTAGTTTAGTCCCTGTCTTATTGTAGAGAGTAGGTGATTAACAATTAGTCCGGAAAGAAGACTCATTTTCATATTAAATAAATCGTACCATCGTTGAACAGATCCGTCATCGTTACAAAGGGAACTTAAGCTTTCACAGCCCAGTGGATTTACTTAACTATTACAGAGGGAAGTTAATCTTTCGCAACCAAGTGGATTCACTTAACTAGCACGGTATCTG
Source organism: Erythroxylum alaternifolium (assembly GCA_027478495.1). NCBI lineage: Eukaryota > Viridiplantae > Streptophyta > Magnoliopsida > Malpighiales > Erythroxylaceae > Erythroxylum > Erythroxylum alaternifolium. The sequence continues at coordinate 8,058,603 of JANIIA010000010.1, read as the reverse complement.
CTCCCCTCACCCTTCTGTTGCGAGTTTATTTGAGTTATCCCTTAATAATTGAATTGCTGTCCATTGAGCTTAGATAGGTAGAACCCGTTTCGCATTTTCAGTCTTTTCTCTCATTCCGTATTGTTCGTTTCTCTCTCTCTTCTGAAGTAGCCTTTCCTGGCCTAAACAATAAGAAAAAAAGAATGAGGTTCTCATTGGTTCTAGAGTTTTAGAATGGAACGAAATGTAACGTAACATATTTCTGTCATTTGATTGATAGTTTCGTAACGGAATGGAATAGAATGTGATGTAATAGTTTCTAACCTCTTATATATAATTAATAATATTTTTATATTATTTCTCCTTATCCTAATAATAATATTTTTATATTATTAATAAAAATCGTATATAATTAATAATAAAATAATAAAATTTTATTAATGAAAATAAAAATATAAAAAATATTCTTTTATTATTTGTATATATTTCTATATAAATAAAAATATAAATAAATAATTTTAAAATATAAATTACATATAATAGAATAAAATTTATTAAATAATTAATAATAATATTTTTATGTAATTAATAATAAAATAATAAAACCTTTATTAAAATTTTTATTATTTTAAAATAGAAAATATATAAAAAATTATTTGTCACGGTTGTGCATGACTTTTTAATTGGACATGATCTCTGTTTTAAAATCATAGCGTTAAACCTTTTGTAACAACCATTTTAATATCAGGAGTACAATAGTTATTTATTATACCATCACATTGCATTCCATTCATCTTCCAAACAATGTTTCACTACGTTACATTATGAACCCTTCCATCCCTCGTAAACAACTTTTTACTATATTAAATTTCATTCTATTATAAATCGTTCCGTTACGTTCCATTAATTAACATTCAACCAAACAAGCCGTAAGTGTACTATAAAGCATTTCTAATAGAGCTCCACTTAAACGCAAGGTTGGAGATTATAAAGTATTTCTAAAATATGAAAATCTAGGTTTAGTTTTACTTCTATTTTGATATTTTGTTGTCTCCAAAATTTTTGACAACCATACAAAAATAGTTTTTAATTTTGCTTCTATCTTTTTTAAATGAAAAGAAACTTAGATTAAATAACTTTACCAGAGTAATTAAAAAAATAAGGGATATGAATATGTTGGTAATACTAGGACCTTAGTTAACATAAAGTGACAAACTATCCAACAAGATGTATAGCGTAATCTCTATTGACATAATGTATCGTAATACTACTCAAAATAATTAGACCTAAAATTATAGTAATGATGAGTCTAGGTCGATCCCACATGGAGTATTTGGGTAGCTTTTGTTATGAAAATAAACAGTGTTTAGGTTATGGAAGTTTTGGTTTTCAAACAAGAAAATAAAATGAAACTAAACTAACAAAAGCAAATTAATCAAACAACATGAAAATTAGAAAAGTGTTGGATACGCTAAAGACCCGATCATCGGTTTAATCTCAGCCTATATACAATTAAATATACTTTATAAAATTGTTATTCTCACATCTCTCCTAACAACTATTAATCGTAGGTTAACGATAATTCTATTAACCCCGATTTTCCTTGGGTTGTGTTTGATTAAGAGAAGCTTGTTAATTAAACCTAGCTATCAAATAACATAAAATAAGCTTTTTAGATTTAATTGGACAGCTGCATTACGATTTAGGAAAACAGATTAGTCAAGGTAACAATCATGTACGCTCGAGTCATTTAACCTAGGTCACGTTATTCTTAATGATTTGATATCAATCAGAAACACAACAATTACATATTATATCCCTAATGATTTGATATCATTAGACGCCACAAACAAATCTCAACATAACAATTATGAATTATATTGAAAATTCTAGCAATAGGTTTGTAATAAAACAATCAAATGAACGAATTAAGATCATCTTTAAACAAAACCCAAACAATAAACATAGGATAACATATTCAATTCCTAAGAGAGAAAGAATAAAATACACATGAAGAGATGCCTAAAATGTGTCTTCGACTTCGATATCCCCTATGAATCGGAGCAAGGAAGATTAGCCCTCCATGGCCTCCATGGGTCTCTAAAAATGCAAGCTTCTATCGCCCATCTTATTTCCCGAACGATTCATAAATATTTCAGCAGTCACAACATTTCATTTATAATAAAAAACTAAGATTTGGGATAGTTGTCTAAAACGCATGATCGTGCATGGTTGAGTCACAACCTTTAATGGCCTCCTTGAGAACTCATGACCATGACCTATTTGTTGCATGAGTGTGACTTGGTGAGTCACGCCCATACATGTTGAGTCCTAGGCATGACAATGGTGGTCATGCCCATGACAATTTTGGTCGTGAGAGATGAGTCACGACCATTACAATTTGATGCATGGTTGCGAATCTTACATCTTCATTCTTTTTGGCATTTTCTTATCTCCTCTAGCTTTAATCCTTCTTCTTCTTGTTCCATGACGACAGGTGACTGTAAATCTCATGAAAACGGCTCAAATATTTTGCTTTTGACTCACTTTAACTCTTTTGCTTTCGAATTGTGCCTAAAACCAAATATGAATTAAAGTGAATGTCTTAAGCATTTCATAGCAATAATCACTAAGTGTTATAGAATAAATGTATAATCAATTAAGCACATATCAATTTCCCTCACATTTAGCTTTTGACCATCCTCGAGCAAAACATTAAAATGAAAGTCATAAACCCTAAAACACTTACTTATTTTCCATGTTTCCCAAGAGTAGATAGCCATAAGTAAAGAGAAACAACTTCCAAAACTGTAGGAAGATCTCAACATTCAACGCTTCTACTCATGATCAATCAAGAATCATTACCTTTAGAAACTGAGCAATCTAGAGGTAGACTTGGACAAAATATATTTAAATAAGATAAATTTATAAGTACACTCAAACGTCATTCATGATCAAGACATTCCATAACTTTGCATATCGCTTTATTTCTCCACCGCTAAGATTCATATGATTAATCATGAATTAAAGGACTTTTTAAAGTTGTAATGTAGGTAAAAGAAAGGTGAGATGTATTTGAGTTGTGTAGTATAAAAGCCATCAATATTGGTGAGACAAGAAAAACACTCAATATACCATCAAGCACAAAAACCAACATTTACTAACAATTGTATACATCAACTATGATGAATGAAAAAACTATGTTTCATAACTCCAATTCTAGTTCTTACACCACAAACCATACGAAGCATAAAAAATTAGAAAGGATCACTTAAAAAATTGATGATAACAATACATTGAAACTACAAGAAGTGAATCTTCCAAAATAACATCTACCTCATATGCAACATATGCAAATCACCCATTCAATACAACTTTAGGAGGATAAACTAATTCCTCCTAGATACTTTTATTTAAACATAATCTTTTCTTTTCTTTTCTTGTTCCTTTTTCTTTTGCTTTTTTCTTTTTTTTCATTTAAGAATTGATAGAAGCTACATTAACCTTAGAATCCGTTGACAAGACATAAAATGACATTTCAATGATTATAACCAACTCGCACGTATACACATCCCCACACTTATACTTTTGTACACTCACAATTATCCACAATCAACAAATGTTCCACTAGCTTTATGACTTGGGTAGGACATTTGGTTAGGTTTAAAGCATATAATGTAGTTAGCATAAATAGAAAGGCTAATAAAGCTTAAAGGGCTTAACAAAAGGAAATTTTCATATCAAGGGGTAGGCTGTTTGGCTAATGTAGTTTATAAAAAATAAAGAATGCCTATATCATTTCCATGTTAATGCATCTAATAAAAATGTAGTCTTGAATAGAAAATCAAAGCAAATTTAGGATGTACATGTCATAAAGGTCACACATAAACAAAAGACAATGAGACTAATATGGAAGTGTCAATTTAATAAGGCTCAAAATTTCGCTGGCTTTTATCTACCAATAGTTACTACTCTTTTAAAGATGTTGCATATTGACCAATCACAATAGCAAAAGTATATGCTAAAGTTACCGTAGATTTTTCTAGTTAGTTCACACTCTAATTATGACTATATGGTCCTACAAGGAATAGAAAAAGAGAAAATGTTTATTTGGTAGTTTAATTTTCTCTCTTTTTGATTAAAAACATAAAAAAGTGCCAACTTAAAGAGCATCTGCATATAAGAAACAAATTTGAAAATGTAAGGAAAAAGAAATAAACTTACCTTAAGTTGCCTCCCAAGATAAGCCTTTGTTTATTATTGCTGGCTTGACTCCTTTTTCTCCTCATCACGTGACAAAATTATGATCTTTGGGTGTCACAGTTTGAGCCTCCTCCACTTAGGTTTGTTCAGGATAAGGATTTAGTTGATGACCTTTGATATTCGGTGTCTTCCCTATCTTCAAAATCACAATCTTGACTAAGTCCCCACACTTTTGGAATATCTCAAATGTCTCTTAACTCTTTTCTTCCATGTCCAATTCCTCCGACTTGCTAGGTATAGGTGAAGAGTTTATCTCAACAATAATTATGGACTCAGTACTTATATTCGAGCTAAAAGATGTATCTTTTTCTCCTTCGAGCTCCTTCTCTACTTCTTCTTCACAAGCAATTTCTTGAGTAGTTCTTTCAAGATTTTCAAGCTCCTCTTCACTTTGTAAAGTCTCCGCACTAGCATCCTTTGAGTATACCTCAGGTTGAGATGATTGCATTGCTTCTCTTTATGATTCTATGTGGTTGAGAGCTTCCTTCATCTGACCCACCTAGCTTGCCAAGTTCTAGATTCTCGACGTTGTGTCTTGGTAGAATTACATCACTTTCTGCTGGAACTATTGTACACTCTGTTGAAATTACAAAGTATTAGCAATCATAACATTAACCAATTCTTCCAGAGATGCACCTAAGTTTTGTCGACTCTCCAAATCTTAGACACAATACCTTGTGTCCTGCCAAAATTTCCTTCCATTTTGCTAAAATTGTAAAGTATTATACTAAATTTCTAAATTATTGTGTTGAAATTGAATATTGTTAGCAGCCATAACATTAAATAATTCTTCTAGAGATCGTAATAAGAAGCTTCTGGTCTATATAGGAATTGTTGTACATCCTGCAAACTATCATGGAATTAATTTTGTTGGTTATCACATTCATAATTTTGTTGGTTATTACATCCATAACTAAAGTATAGATGATCACTCCAAATTTGATTATAAGATTTAAAATATAAGTTATGTAAAAAATCACTTCCGTCTATAAAATTTTTTAACCAAAAAACATTAAAAAAAGTGAAAGGATCATAAAATAACTTAAAAGAAACTAGTTATAAACGAATATGTACAAAATACTAATTAAATAAAAGAACAAAAACTAAAACACTATACTCCCTAAAAACGACACCAAAATTAATGTAGCGTGTCGTAACACTATATAAAATAACTAGACCTAAAGCTATAGCAGTGATGAGTCTAAGTCGATCCCACAGAGAGTGTTTGATTAGCTTTTTATTATAAAAATAGACGGTGTTTAGGTTATAGGGGGTTTTCATTTTCAAAAAATAAAATAAAATGAAACTAAACTAATGAAAACAAATTAAATCAAACAATATGAAAATGAGAAAAGTAATGAATACACTAAGACCCGATCGTCGGTTCAATCTCAGCCTACACATAATTAAACATACTTCATAGAATTGTTATTCTCATACATCTCTTAGCAACTATTAATCGTAAGTTAACGATAAGCTCTGTTAACCCCAATTTTCCCTAGGTCGTGTTTAATTAAGAGAAGCTCATTAATTAAACTTAGCAATCGAACAACCTAGGATAAGCTTTCTAGATTTAATTGCACAATAGCACTACCAGTTAGGAAAATAAATTAATCAAGGTAACAACCACATACGCTCGAGTCATTTAACCTAAGTTACATTATCCCAAATGATTCAACACTAATCTAACATAACAGTTATGGATTGTATCCCTAATGGTTTGATATCATTAGTTACCACAAACAAATCTCATCATAACAATTACAAATTATATTGAAGATTCTAACAATAGGTTTGTAATAAAACAATCAAATGAATGAATTAAAATCATCTTTAAACAAAACCTAAACAATAAACATGCTATAACATATTCAATTCCTAAGAGAGAAACAATACAATACACATGAAGAAATGCCCAAAATGTGTTTTCGGCTTCGATATCCCCTATGAATCGGAGCAAAGAAAAGTAGCCCTCCATGGCCTCCATGGTCTCCAAAAATGCAAGCTTCTATAGCCCATCTTGTTTCCCGAATGATTCGTAAATATTTCAGTCATCGCTACATTTCATTTATACTAAAAAATAAGGTATGGGATAGCTATCTAAAACTCATGGGCATGCATGATTGAGTCACAGTCATGAATGTCCTTCTTGAGAGCTCACGACCATGACCTATTGCATGCATGTTGAGTCATGGGCATGACAATGGTGGTCACGCCCATGTCAAAATTGTCATGGTTGTGAGAGATGAGTCACAACCATGACAAAGTTGTTATGGTCGTAGGAGATGAGGCGTGACCATGACAATTTGATGCATGGTCGTGGGTATTGCACCTTCATTCTTTTTGGCATTTTCTTGTCTCCTCTTGCTCTAGTCCTTCTTTTTCTTGTTTCATAAAGAAGGGTGAGTGTAAATCTCAAGAAAACAACACAAATATTGTGCTTTTGGCTCACTTTAGCTCTGTTGCTTCTGAATTGTACCTAAAACCAAATATAAACTAAAGTGAATGTCTTAAACATTTCATAGCATTAATTACCAAGTTTTATAAAATAAATATATAATCAATTAAATACATATCATCTATACAGAGAACTAGTATAGAAATTAAGCTATATACACAAGTTAAAGTTTTCCTTAATTGTAGGACAATAATAATAACTTCAGTTCATAAAAAAAATTCTTTACTTTAAAGCTTAACTTGAAGATGTCAAACTATTTAATAAGATGTATAGCATAATCTCTTCTAACCAGTTATCAATAAATTCCAACTTGATTTACTCCTTACACTATATTTAAAATAAATTTTCTTAGTCATAATTAGCTTCTTAATCATGTTATAACTACATTTAAGAAGTGAATGTGAATCCCTTTTCATATGTTGAAAGATTATTATCCTTTCCCTTCATATTTCATAGAAACAAAAGTTATTTCTTAGTTTGAAGATTGTCAAACCATGATCATTTTGGAATTTGACTTCTAAGGACTAATTGATCACTAGATCTTATGTTTCTTATTGACATTGCAAACAACTTAACACATGCCTCCAAATAAAGAAAGGTATATGGTTATGAAAAAATAGATGATCTATACTTTCAAATAAGGATTTAAAAATATATATAAGCCATAAGATTGGTATCTTATTTAATTTTGTCAAAGGTCATTTGCCTTTTTTTAAAAACCATTTAGAATATGATTAAAGGCTTAAGCAATTGTCCCTTAAATCATACCAACTTCCAAAAAGGAGCAATCATTATAGATGATCTTAACAAAGTTGTGTGGGAGCTATTAGTAAATTTTCTTGAGTTATGCCTTAGCTAGATAGTTGCCTAATTGTTCTTTAAGTTAGGCCTATAATTTGGAACGACTTTCATTATTAAAGAGAAACCATTATGATCACAATGTCATCTTTACCCTTTAATTATCTCTTTAAATTTTGCTCTTGTTAGTATAGTTAGTCAAAATAAGGTGAATTCTGAAAACAAGTGAAGAGCCCTAATTTGTTCTATTTTTTTAAAAACTTAATTGAGTATAAGTTAAAAATATTTAATAAGACATTAATATAACTTTCGGAGATTTGTACACTCTCTTTCCAAAACAACAAACGATTGCTCAATATCATACCTTTGTTAGTCATAGAAAACTTATCAAAATGACTACGCATCTAAGCCACTACATTACAAATGACGACAGCGTTTCAAGATCAATGAAGCTTTTGGATAAAAGAAGTAAACTTCCCCCTCCTTTGTAACCCAATCGTAATCTTCCCCAATTAGGTGTAATCTTCAGTGCTGATGGAAGCCTTGTTTCGCAACCAACACTTGTAGGTGAGAAGGTTCTGTATAGTTCTTCTTTCCTTGCTCCTTCTTCATCTTATCAATTTCATCTCTCCTTAAGCCAAGTTTAATGTTGAGATTCTCACAGAATCTCATGACGCTAGATATCGCCTTCCTCTGGGGGAATGGAGAAGGGTCTCGGATCAGTTTTCTTCATATTTCTTCTTGAACTGTATTTCCTTTCTTCACCTTGCACATTAGATTCTCCCTAAAGCAATTTCCACTTTCTCTTGCTTTCCTTATGTTTTTGTCCTTTGATTGTCTTGCATGCTCTTGTGTTAAAGCACTTAGCCTCTTAAACATTTAGAAAGGCTTGAATGTTTCTGTTACATGTTTGGTTAAGGTTATTCAGTAGGATGAGCTCTTTGAGTTCTCGTAGTATTTCAGATGCAAGAACCTCTTTAGGTGATTTGATTCCACCAAATCGTCTGAGGTTCCTTTACTTCCACAACCCACATATACAAAGCCTTAAGGATAGGACATGGATTTGTATACCTGGGTTTCGACAGTTTGAATGATTGGACATTATTTGTACTATCTCTGTGATTGTGTTCCCAAGATTTAGCCATAGACATATGCTAAATATAGAACCCCATACATAGCTACTGTAAGGATATATGAAGAAGAGATAAGCTCTTTTTTTGACGTTCTCCTATAGATAACTCAAGTCTATCAAGTCATCCGTCATCATAGACAGATCATTTCCACACCTTTTATTTCTAGTACCAAAAAAAGACAGAGTAGCACTTCTCTTTTTTCGTAGCACGAGCCTCTCGTTGGCATTGTAGAAGCGAATTTTTTTGTTTTCTGGCACTTCAACATACTTTTTACACCTCTTAACATTTCTATCCATCTTTCAAAGAAGAAGAAGCTAATAATGAAGGGAAAAACAACCAACAAACATACATGCTAAGAAGATTTTGTAGAAAATAGAGAAAAATAAATGTATAAACTAACAGAGCACTACATTCAAAACCAGAAATAGAAAGTAGATAACAACATCATGAAAATTAAACCCAAGAAATAATCATATGTACTATTGATTCACAAAGGAGTTGAAAGATGTATTGGATAATTATAGTCACCAGAAAAATTATAATGACATAATGAGAGATGAAGCTATTGGGCTACAAATGGGTTTAAATCTTGGCAAGGTATATTTTGTTTTAGATTTGTTTCAAAAGAACTTATAAAATATCATGCCATTTAGACGACTCTCCTTGCATGCGTATTGATACTAATGGTACAGGGTCTTTTCTTGCTTGTAGAAAATATGTTTACAAACTTGAAAATGGGAGTAATGTTTTGAAAAGAAAAAGATGTTGCGCAAGTGCATATCACATGACAAGCCTTTTGCAATCCAAAACCAATAATTAAAAGTATATTTTGCGTAGTTTATGTTGTTATAGTGGAAAACTTGTTTTAAAGGACATGTTGGAAGATTTATCCATTTATATATAAACAATATGGATGAATTTCAGAGGAGATAGTGTAAGAGACAAAATAAATTAAAACTCTTAAGGATAAGTGTCTAGTGAACATATAAGATGTGAATTAAAAATGAAAAAGTGTGGATTTAGCCACTCTCAAACTATAAAGATCCAAAATAAATTAAAATTTAAATGCATTAAAATTTGGAAAATATCATGTAAGTTATTTGTTGTCTTCACTTTTTTGTTGTAATGTAAAATAATTTTCATAATTTTTATTATTTAATTTAAACAATTAAGATTTAATCTTTGATGGCAATATGTTTAAGAATTGAATTGTATATACAAAGAAAATCTATTTTGAAAATTATTTTTTTTCAAAATATATTTTAAGCAGCACAAAGCAAAAGCAACGACGAACAACAACAACATCTACAAAAAAGCAATTGCAAAAAGAGAGAAAAATGAAGGAAAAAATAAGACGACCGATCACAGCTACGGGTAGGAGAAAAATGGAAAAAAATTAAACACAAGAACGGGAAAACAATTGCAAATTTATAAACGAAAACCTCATCTTAAAACATTGAAGCGCCAAACAGATAAAGTAAATTTTGATATAATATTTTACTAGGGGAAAGTAAAACAAACTCCAACATCACAAAACAAAGGCAAGGACGGGCAACAACACCTCCTACAAAAAAAGCAATTTAAAAAAGAGACATAAACCAAGGCAAAGTCAGATTAATTGCAACATCCTACAACCACAGAGTACATACCCAAACTTTAAGGAACATAATCTATGATAATGGTATGTTATAGCAAAACAATTCCAACTTACACATGGCATCAACTAACATCATTTAAAAGTCAGCAAATTTTAAAAACCA
>JANIIA010000010.1:7903400-7917881 GCA_027478495.1 Erythroxylum alaternifolium | reverse complement strand
ACATGGAAACTTCAAACCAATCATCTATTAGCGATAATAAGCTATTTTTGTCACTTCTATCATCGTCACAAAAGGATGTTATTTTGTTTCATCATTTTCATTAGGGTCATCCACCATTTACACCTTTAAAGATCATGTTTCCTTCTTTTCTTAAAGGGATAGATATAGCGAGTTTTCATTGTGATGTGTGTGACTATGCCAAACACACCTGTGTGTCTTTTTCAATTATCAATAAAAGGACATATACTCCTTTTATTTAATTCATAGTGACATCTATGGTCCTCCTATCCTTAATATCATTGGTACTAGATGACTTGTACCCTTCATTGATTTGCACTTGTATCACATGGCTTTTCTTGTTGCAAAATAATTTAGATGTCGGTGATGTATTTGGATGTCAGTGATGTTGTCCTTCGTTTTCAATGTATGACACAAAATCATTTTGGTACTAAAATTAAGGAATTTCATTCTAACAATGCAAAAGAATATTTTAGCAAAAATTTGTCATACTTTCAAAAAGCTGGCATTATCCACGAATTATTTTGTATCCACACACCCCAGAAAAATGGAGTGTCTAAAAGGACAAATGATCATCTTTTAAACACTATTAGACCATGCGTATTTCATCAGAAACTATCCTCACATCTGCATGTATAAAATGCCATCACGTGTCTTAGATTCCAAAACTCCTCTGGCATGTCTTCCTCACTTTTATCTAGATGTTAGAAATTCTAATAATCTTATGGCTAAGATTTTGGGTTGTACTACATTTGTTCATGTTCGCGGTCCTCAACAGGGAAAATTGGGGTCTAGAGCAGTCACATGTGTCTTCTTAAGATACTCACTAGTCAAAAGGGCTATAAATGTTATCATCAACTTTCCAAAGAAAATTTACATATCTAATGTACCCTATTATTCTGTTAGGCCTCAAGTTCACTTCCTCAAGTTTATGAGTAAGTTCATCAAATTTCTGATTTAGACAAGACATAGTTGAATCTAAGTGAGTGAGGTGGTTTTCAATGGCTGGTAATTTCTCCTACATACTTTCCATTTGATATTCTAGACATAGTTGAATCTAAATAGGTGAGGTGGGTTTCAATGGCTGGTAATTTCTCCTACATACTTTCCATTTGATATTCTATCCTCGTAGCTGGCATTCCCCAAAGATCGAAAGAACTAGTTCTCATACCAAAAATGATACAAACTCAATAGAATAGTAACTTAAAAAATAAGAAAGGAGAAAATGGAAAGACCTGGTGATGAAAGGTGATGTCATTGATGATGATGAAATTAAGGGCAAAAAGGACAAACTCAGTGCACAAGGCTCCCAGCTTTGCAAGGGTCGGGTGAGGGTCATTAATTGTACATAGCCTTCCTTTTGTATTTTACAAAAAGTCTGTTTCTGTGACTTTAACTTATGACCTTTTGGACACAAAGGAGTAATCTTACCAATTGCTCCAAGGCTGACCCTCAATTGATGATGATGGAATTTAAAAAAAAAAAAAAGACAATAACAGCTTTCATAACGTGCCTTTATCCCAATACCAAAATAAGACTCATTTCATAGTTGCACCCTTTCTCGTTGCATTTAATATTATAAATAAATATGAAAAAATCCTAACAACATTGGTATCTCATTATTTTAGAAATGTACTAGTAGGCAAAACAGCAAAAATAGTAACAATAAATAAAATAGAACATAATTGAAATAAACTCAAAATCTGGATTGGGCTTTCCTTTTAATTCTCTATAGCAATATTAGTAGATGGGCTTCTCTAAAGATTCTTCTCGATGGAATATCGCAAGCAAAAGCTAAGTTGAGGCCTAACATATTTCTAGCCTTTTGAAGTCTATATCTAGGGAAGATAAGCTTGAAGAGAATAACTTTGAAAATTTGTTTGCATCATCCCTACCATCGTCCACTCTAGGGTAGAATCATCTTAGTCAAATAGGGAACCTATTTTTGTAGAGTCTATGATGAATGATCAATTTGATAGAAAAATTACTATTGATAAAAGTCAATTTGGGATAGTGTATCCAAGAAGGTCAGCTAACAATCCTAACTCAAAGACATTTTGCTCCGAATCATCCACCAGTAAATGAGGCAAGTGAGATATTTGAACCCATTCAATCTGAAATGTCTTGTGAAACAAAAACCCAGGATGATGATAGTGAGTTACCTATTGCTTTGAGGAGAGGAACCCAAGAGTTTACCAAGCGGCTTTTGTATCTTTTATCCTACACTGTGTCCTTCTGTAGATTTTCACCTTCTTACAAAACCTTCTTTACTAATCTAAATACTATTGAATACCTAAGATTTTATTGAGGCATTATCCAAAAGAGAATTGAGGAAAGCCATGAAAGTTGAGATGAATGCATTGGAGAAAAATAAAACCTAGAAGAGAGTAGAATTGTCAAAGGGGAAAAAAACCAGTGGGATGTAATGAGTATTCACCTTGAAGTATAAAGCTGATGGATCATTGGAGAGGTATAAAGTGGGACAAGTGACTAAGTGATACTCTTATACATACGGAGTGGATTAACTTCAGATCATTGCCTCAATTGCAAAAGTGAATATCACAAGGGTCATTTTGTCGTTGGTAGCTAACTTTGATTGGGAATTACAATAGTTTGATGTAGAAACTGGTTTTCTCTGTGATAACTTGGAAAAAGGAATATACATGAATATCGTTCTTGGATTCAGTGACAATATGGTAGGTAATAAAGTTTGCAAGTTGGAAAGGCTCTTTATAGTTTAAACAATCACCGAGGGCATGGTTTGGGAAATTTGCTATTGGTAATGATATCTATTAGGATACAAACAAAGTCAAAGTGATCATACAATATTTATTAGACATTCAAATTCAGGGGGAGTTACAACATTGTTAAATTATGTTGATATAGTTGTGACAGACAATGATAAAAAGGAGAGGGGGGCCTTGAAAGAATGTTTAATTCAAGAGTTTGAAATAATGTAGGCAGTTTGAAGTATCTCTGGGAATTGAAGCAGCTCATTCCCAATAGAAATACATAATTGATCTCTTAAAAGAATGGGAACATTAGCTTGTAAATCGACACCAACTCCTATAGATCCCAACTATAAACTTGGTGAAGCTAGCTCACTGGAAACTCATTTATCTACCATATACAAGGCTAGATGTAGCATATTTGATCAATGTAATAAGCCAATTTATGCATGATCCCCAAGTAGTTCATCTGTAGGCTGCTTATAGAATTCTAGACTACTCGAACAGATTTTCAAAAGAGATAAACGAGTTAGTCCTATCCTGACATCAATTCCCAGTTGATAGAAGATCCACTTCTAGATATTGTACATTTTTTGTGGCAATCTTATAACATGGAGGAGCAAGAAGCAGAATGTTGTGGCAAGATCAAGTGCAGAAGCAGAATTTGGATCTATGGCGCTAGGGATTTGTGAACTGTTATGGTTAAAGACTATGCTTGATGACCTGAAGATAAGGTGGAAGGGTCCAATGAGATTTAACTGTGATACTAATTCTGCGATACATATGGCATATAATCGAATACAGCACAACCAGATAAAATACATTGAAATTTATATGCACTTTATTAAGAAAAATTAGAAAGTGGATTAATTTGTATGACTTACATTCTAATTGGAGGACAACATGCAGATGTACTTACAAAAGGGCTAAGTACCCATGTATTTCAGAGCATTCTTGCTAAGCTAGGAATGACAAATCTGTATTCCAAAGCTTAAGGGGGGTGCGAAAATGGATTTTGTTGGTCAGTTGCTTAGGTGTGCTTAATTTGTGTGAAGATTGTATATTCCCCAATTAGTGGGATTCCGTAATTTTAGGCGGTAAATTTAGGAAGGTTGTTTTTCCTTTTTAGGTGTAAAAGCTGTATGTTTATAAATGTCCAATACATTGCTCACGATAAGATGAGCCTGTTTGCACCGAATTAGCAAGGTCAAAGTGTCTCAACAATTAATATCAGTGCTTTTATTTAAGCATTAAATTGCAATATGAAGAAACAAATGCTAAAACAGTTGTAAATAAAAGAAACCACTGGATTTTACACTTAAAATAGCCCTCCTAAATCTTCTATTAGATGACATTCTGTCAGTTCTATTCTTGAAAATGTAGATGTATTGATTTTTTAATGTTAAGATAAGCTGACCTTTATATTAGTGTTAAATATAATACATTCATTTGCTTCTTTAACAGAGCAATGTGAGAAGGACAAGTCCCGTGTTCTTGTACATTGCATGTCAGGGAGAAATAGGTAGAATTGCTGTCCTTTTGCCTTTCCCTTTTTCCTTCCTTCTTGGTAACATTTTCCCCTTTAATTGTGGTTCCCCGAAGTGGATATTGATACTGAAGATCTTTTGAAGCTTTGCTTTTATTATTCCAGGATATTCAATGTTTCTGGGGATTATAACCATGTAATTGTTAGCAGGTCCCCAGCTATTGTAATGGCTTACTTGATGAAGTCCAAGGGATGGAGGCTTTCACAGAGTTACCAGTGGGTGAAAGAGCGAAGACCATCTGTTGACTTAACTCAAGGTATGTGCCCAAGATGCAGATGTTGCAAATCTACAGAAAGAAACCAGTTAGGTTCATTGGTAATTTAAATCCCAGATTGAGGTGCTGACATTCTTTAAAGTTTGTCAAGTCTAAAGTACTAGGATTCAACCTGGAATATCGTAGTTCCACATGAGAGTTACTAAACTGCAGTTTTCTAGAATTCAGTTGTCAATTGGGTTACTCTTCCTCTTACCGGAAAAGGATCATGAAGTTAAGAGACCAGTACCTAATATGGGGATATGGTGTTCAACATTTACATGCCTTTGATATTGCTGTATTATACTTGTTTGTCTTCTAGGGTGGAGATCCCCATGTAAATGATACACATATCACCTCTTTCTTCAAAAGATTAGCTCTTCCTTTTTGGATAGTCATTTTCTCCCAGCTACAGTGCTTTGCCACGCCTGAATTTTCGCTTTTTATACTTCTAGCTGTCTACCAGCTATTGCAGGAGTACGAGCAGACGATTTTTGGGTCGTGTGACAGTGGCTTTCCACCTTCAAATATGCCATCTTTTAGCTTTGGCTTCCCGAAGGTTAATGATCCAGTTGCTACTCCTGCTTTTACTAATCTAGGAGGAACCTCTATCTTTGCCCGCTCTTTGCCGGAGATAACTGCAACTGAATTCCAGTTTGGAGCAGTGAATCCTCCAAGCAATATGCCTGAAAGTACCTTAGCAACAAATCCACCAAATGGTAATGGGGGAGACATTCAAATGGATTCATAAGTTTCTAGAGATCTCTTCTATGCTTTCAACACTAAAGAGTTGGAACGAGCATGCAAGTTGTTGAAAGCTTCAAAGGGGAAATTACTGCTTCTGGGGGTTTTGGAATTTCAGTCTGCCTTATGTTATGATTGCTTAACTGTATACACTGAGTGTTTAATCTAATGGAGTAGAGTGTTTCTTGATTTACTCCCAACATAAGTGTCAAAATTTGTATTGTTTATACTGTTCCTACTGAAGGTATACTTGTTTTAGGATTATACAGAACTCAAAGAAAGGAGTGAATTAAGAGAATGTCAAATAATAGTCTTGGCGAATTTCGAATCAGAAGACTAGTGCCCCTTAGATTTTATCATCAATGCGTTCATTTTGCCCTGTTCTCTTAGGTCCTTAGTAGCTCCGTCTCACTGTAATCATTGAACGTTACGCAGACGTAATCATAAATAGACTTTATGAAATGTCATGCTTTGTGTTTTTTCAAATTTTGGCGACGTGAAATTTCAATAAAATAAAAAAGTAAAAAAAATTGATATGTCATTACATGTAACTGTAATTTGGGATAAACTTATTTACGTATATGTTCAATGAAAATAAACTTTTATGACATCTTAATATATTTCATGTCTCCTTCAATTGCTAAGTAGTGTCAGTCCTCAAGTCACCTTAAGTTCTGGAAAGGCCCCTTCTCTTTACACTCAATATTGTACAATTTGTAGCTATCATTTATCTTCTCTCTTTCGAACTTAATGCTGCTTCAAGGTTGGATCACTAGGCTTAGGGGGGCATTGCTTTTCGAGTTAGGTGGAACATTGGTGGGCCTTTATGAACTTTTAGGCTATATTTAGTTAGAGGTGTATTAATAGAATGGAATGAATTGTAATATTATTTTATCATATGAGAGGAGTATTTATAATGAAATAGAATAGACGAGGAAGATTTCATGTTACATCTCATTCCATCCTAAACAGTAAAAATGAAAAAACTTCGATTTTGGGAGTTTATGAGGGAATGTAAAATGATAAATAACTTTACACTATATTACATTATAAACCCTTTATCTAACTAACATTTCATTATATTACATTATGATCCATTTCATCCCTCCTAAATAATGATTTTCTAATATTAAGTTCATTTACATTCCATTCAATTATAAACTATTCAATTATATTCTATTCCATTCATTTCCATTAAAAATCTTACGTCCAACTAAATATCGCCTTAATTTTAGTTGCCTTAAATTTTAACACTCTCAAACTTGCAATTAGTGTTGGAGGTTAAAGTATATAAAATGGTTCGTATTAGTTTATACCCTACAACTAATCCATTAGTTGTAATTTAGTGACAAAATAATTTAAACACATTTTTTATCTTGTACTTATTTAGATGTATATGATAAAGTCTATATGATAATTATATATTATAAATTAAATTATAATGAGATTATAATTATAAGATTCAAATTGTATTTGTTTATTGTTCTTAAATAGTTCGTAGTCATTATTCTATTCATATTGGACATTAATAGAATATAAAAAAACTATCACGTATTATGTTTTTTCTTATTAAGGAAGTGGTTGATCTTATAGGCTAAAATATAGAGATACTTAAACAAATGTATATAAACTTGTTAAACAAATTCACCAAATTGACCCCATATAAAAATTCATTTCGAACATTACTTGTATGTCTATGAAAATTCTCGTTGTGATGATTGTATAATTGATCCTTTGATTTGAGATCTCTAAAGTTATCTTATATAGGGATTGATATATTTTGATACTTATTATGACTTATTATAATTAAGGATAACGCAGTTAGTAGTTATTGGATATAAATTGAACTATATGGAGGTAGTTGAGTGATTAATATAGGATTTATTACCCTAAAGTAATTAAGAAGAATGTTGTCATTGTTCTTGATTAGTATTGATTTAAGAAATCCTTGGCCATGGCAAAATGACACTTTATAATATAGTTTACAAATGTCATTAATTGAATGAATTATTAATGGTAGAAAACTAACATGATTAGACTCATATAGTGTAGAATAAATTTCATACTCTATATCTAATCGAAATATTATATTATAAAATTATTGAATTATACGAAAAATTATGCCTAGAAAGATTAATCAAAACTATTTTGACATTCTTAAAAATTTGGGTAGTTATGACGTGTTACTAGATGACAATCTTGTTTGGAAGATGTATTGTTGTTCGCAAGAAATAAGTATATCTAAAAATATATGTGCATAATGCAAATTTGTCATAATTCCTAATGTATGTGTTTATATTTTTATTTTGTAGGTCCCATGTGATTTCATAGCTTCGTCGTCGGATGTAAGTACAAAAAAATGGAGACATTGTAATCGTTAGAAAAGCAAATGTAACTATTATATTTATTGGGATTCACCTGCCACTTTAATATTCAGTGTAAGCTTTTTATGTTGTTAAGGAAAAGTTATGAAGGAAAAATTAAGTGCAAAAATAGTTATGAAGGAATTTGGTGTTTGCTTTCGTTTTTCTTATCTCATTTTATATAATCCCAAATCTTGGAAGAATTTATAAACAATTGTAGTTTTAAAGCACTTTATAGACGTAGGCAAAAGATACTGAAGTTCCCCAAATTTATCATTCATAAAACTATATAGAAATCCGAAAAAGATGATAGGATCAGTTTGAAAATCAATGGAAGCTGTTTGCATACAAAATTATGAATTTCCATCCTATAAATTTCCATCCTCACTTAAGAGATAATGAAACAATCTATGTATCATAAGAGATAAAAAAAATAAGAATCATCTCCACACAATAATGAGAGTAGATTCTCGTTAAACAAATATGAAAATTTCACAACCATCCAGAGCATAAAGCTTCAAACTACTCAACAATTTAAAAGTTCTGCTAAAAAATGATGTCACCAAAAAGCCACAGCTACACCATTCCACATAGTTTTAGTTTTTTGTATACAATGTTTCTACACACTTTGATGACTTATATATATCTTTTCCACATCCCAATCTCATACATCCCTATCTAGTATTCCATAAAATGCATCATCAACAGCAATATCATCTCATATAGGCTTCATGCTTCTCTCTACTAAATCTGCTACCTTAGTTTCAAGATCCATATAGACACGAAGTGGACTGTACATCATCTTTAGCATAAACGCTAATGAATATTCACAGTAGGACTTTTTATGGAAAAAGGGAAAAGAAATGAGCACAAACCTACAAAAACAAACTGAAGTTAATTGTATGGAGAACTTCCAACAATGTAGAGCAAGAGAATGTATATGTCCAACTTTTGATTCAA
Source organism: Erythroxylum alaternifolium (assembly GCA_027478495.1). Taxonomy (NCBI): domain Eukaryota; kingdom Viridiplantae; phylum Streptophyta; class Magnoliopsida; order Malpighiales; family Erythroxylaceae; genus Erythroxylum; species Erythroxylum alaternifolium. Next base: position 7,909,267 of record JANIIA010000010.1, on the reverse strand, counting down.
CCAAAAAAGTAAAGAGAAAGAGAAAGAGAAAGAGAAAGAGAAAGAGAAAGAGAAAGAGTCATCTATTGATCTAAAGACCCCAATATTGGATACACGTGAAGATACAAATGTTCGATAATGACTTTAGTCAACCTTGGATGTAACCATTACTCAACAGAGAATACATATAGATATGAGCAATGTCAAATGCTCTGAAAGAAAATTGTATAAAATCTTAAAGAACATATGCCTTGTATGTACTCAAAAGAATTGTCTCTTAGGATGCTCATGCTCAGATAGGTAATATCCATATCCATAGGTCCATTTCAAAACTCCTCTACATTCAATTATTTGTTAAAACAAGGAAGATGGTATATATAAGCTATTATCACATATGGTCAGCGATTTCAATTGTACATCTGTTCCACTCTTTGCTTCAATTTTTACTTTTTAGAAATGAAATGGTTGAACAAATTCAAAAGGTATTACCTACATAAACCATCATATATGCTAGCTAATAGTCTATAATTATGAAACTAAAAATGTAAAGCTATGATCAAAAAAACAGAAGAGGGAGTTCATTTTCACTTAAAGCCAAGCATTTGTTTCAACATAACAACAACTGTAAAAGTTAAAATTTCCTAGTAGTAGATCTTTTGGCCCTTAGTTTGATCCTCCTCCTAGGTTGAGTTGTATTCGAAGTTGTATTTTAGGATGCTTAAGTTGTTGTTGCATTACTATTTGGAGGTTGTACAGCTTGACATTGACTCCCACACATCTTTGAAGTATAAACAACTAATTATGTAAATATTATCATCTCCCTTATAATTACATATAAGTAATATAAATATGAATTTAAATGACTTATTGTAAAGTAGCTAGTCCCAGTAACTTCCCCAAATGTTACTCCATATCCTCTACTTACCTATAAAAACAAAAAGAATTATAATGTTATATAAGTTAGAAAAAAACTTTAATTTTATATTTAATATTAACTAACCCTTCTCGTCTCTCTTCTTAATATAGAAGATGCAGCATTTGATCCTATCGATACTGATTGTATTGGTCTTTGTACTGGATGGCTACGAATATTGGATAAAGGGGTTTCAGTTTTTAGTGGTCTTCCTCTTTTCCACTACATTATACATATTGAATATAAACATAAAGTTAATAATACTGGATGAATAATAAGACATTTGGTATACAACTAAAATAACTATCTTAACATTTTAGGTTGCCTTAGAGGTTGATTCTTATTTTTTTAATCCTTTTATATTGTGACCAATTTCATAACAATGATGGCATCTCATAGTTACTCCATCCTTGCTCAATTTGTTGGGATTTCGAGGTTCTTCAGTGTGATCCCTTTTTCTTTCCTTTTTCGATCTTCCAAGCATCTTCTTAATCAGTGGAGGTAATATTGGATGAAGACTTTTAGTCTTTGGCCAAAACTTAGGACCATTAATGGGTTCCATAGCATACTAGTAACTCTTCAAATAAGTATCACGCTTATACCATCGATTCACATAAGCATACATATCCTCCCTTTGATAAGATATACAAGCCACAAATTGTTTACATGGAATCCCAGTTAAATCCTATAGTCTATATTGACAAGTTCATGCTTGCAAGTCAACGATGTACTTTTTTGCAAAAATAGTGACTTCAAATTTCAAATTCCGATTTGTCCTGATTATACAATGTCTTGCTTCCCATTGTGCTACCTCTATTGTCTTCCTCACTCTATGACATATATCATCAGTGGACGTCAACATTATATCCCTTTTTTCATGTATCAGGGTCATTAAAGAAACTTGAATGTCTTCTAACATACTGATCAAGCTTTTGGTACTAGCTTCACAAATGAATCCATTAAATACCTATGAAATGTTGTTATGTATTATTTCACACTTCAATCTTGTGCTTAAAAAGGCCTTCAAAAATGTCTTTAGATCCCTAATTTTAAAATCCTTATAAGCCTTCATTGACAAACTCTTCAACTCCTTCGTTAGCTCATCAAAATCAACCACTGTTGTGCAATTCACCACTTCCTAAAATAAAGTCCTATATATGTGCCCTTTATGAACACTAGACCAATTTGCATACATATGACTGGCACATTTTCTAATTTCATATTCTGGAAACAAATTCTTTAATGCTTCCATTAAACCATGTAAAACTATGGTTACATAAATTAACAAAGTGTTGATCACATAAAGAAATGAACATCAGATATTGGAATATTTAAAGTTTACCTTTTGCTGATCGCTTACAGAAGTTCACGAATTTCCACTTATGTCGAGATCTTCAGCAAGAATGCTCAAAAACCAATTCCACGATTGGTAATTTTCTCCCTCAACTATAGCCCAACATATAGGAAACATCTGATTGTTTCCATTATGACCAACAACAGATAATAATGCACTACCAAGGAAAGTCTTTAAAACATCCGTCTAACCCAATAATCTTCTTGCATCCACCAAGAAAACCATACTTTAAAGCACTAAATCCAATATAAAATATTTTGAACATTGGTTTCCCAGCATATTCATCAAAATTAGTTTCAATAATAAACTTTCCATCTTTGTCAGCTCGTCTTAACTCATGTCCATAAGACCATAAATTCTTATAATGACCTTCCATTGATCCTCGAAGCATAGTAATTGCTTCCCACTTAGCCATATAACATTGAATTTTAGTGAGTTGTAATGCATATTTTCATTCAAGATCATCCATCATTTCACTAATTGGCTAATTTAGGTTCCTCTTAAACTTATGTATGAATTCATTCGCAATCCATTTCCTATTAGCCTACTTGTTCCTTTGCACTTTACTATAGTTATGAGTGTTTTCTACTCTCTTTACAAAAAATGATTTCTCATTTCCAATCCAGCTAGCATACACCCGGAAAGTACAATGTGCATCATAAATTGCTTCCATTCTTACAGTAAATCTGGCCATTGAAAAATTATACCCATTTGTGATTGTATGCTTCCTTATAACTTCCCTCAATTGCTTATTGTTTTTGAACTTCATTCCAATTTCAAACTGAAAATTAGTCATTTTAACTTTTGGATTAAAACTAAGCTTCCTTCTTCTCTTCTAGTATCTTTGGAATGATCACCAACTTTATTGAAATTCTTTCCACCAGCATCAAAACCATTGACAACATTGTTGCATTCAAACCTAATTTGCAAAGTCTTCCATATCTCTTCTCATTTGTTCTAGCAAAAACATATTCTTCATCATCAATTCTAAAGAACTCTTTATCAACTAAATCATCTCCAGAATCACTATCCTGGATAACAATAAAGTCCTCATCTTGCTCCAATTCAACTTAGAACAACCCCTCATCTTGCTTCAAGCCATCATTAGAGTCTGACTCCTTACCATCTATTGCAGGATTATCATGACCATGATCATGATATATTTCAACATTATGATAATTCAATTCTTCCATTTTTTGGAGCATATCTAATATGTCCTTGTCATGCTCTAAGCTTAACTCCATCAAGCTTTTAATGGACTCGTGTGGAAATTTATAAAACATAGAGATTACTCTATATCCTTTATCTTCAAAAATCCCTTTTAAAACTAGCAAGCTTAGTTCATCAATACCTATATCTTTTTTTATCTTACCCCTAACATATTTATTTTCCTGCCTTTCCAATACTCCACCATAATGAAATTTAAAATTTACCAGCAAAGTGTGACTAGATACAAAACGATAAATATTCCAAGAAGAAAAATAGAAGCAACAACTAACAAATCTCAAATTGGGTAAATTAAAAATCCTACAGACAAGTAAATCATACGTAACATCACCATTTTTAGTCCATATCTTCTAATCTCAAAGTACTTCAATTCTAAATACTTTGCATTGTCTACATTCTTTGTGTTCTTACATACGAGTCATCTCCATTTGCATTGTCTACAAGAAGATTCAATTTCTCATTTAGGTACAAAAATAGATTTTATAATTCTTCTTTGTAACATTTGTTATTTGTGGCTACTCCCTGTATTATGTCATCATGTTTAGTTGGTCAATATAACAAGTAATTATTTAATCATATGTGGACCATATTTTTGTTTAAGAGAATAGGAAAATAGAAAAATATATGATTCAAGCTCTCCTCTTGACTATAAAACACAGGTTTTAGTTATGTTTAAAATTTTCTATAAGAAAGCTCACGTAAGTAGTATGTTAGCTACAAAGTAAACACCAATCTCAAATTGGACTAAAGAAACTACTCAAGTTTAGATCAAAGTATTCTAGGACGATATTAAATAACAACCTTTAGCATGAAGAATTAAAATAGCTTCCATATGTTTATTTAGACTCCATATAACTGAATCCCCTCTCTCTGAACAACATGTATTTAAAATCATATTGATGATAGGTTTATCCATATGTTATGTATATGAAATTTTCTTAGTATTTTTGGTTTAAGAGAATAGGTAACTGATAAGACAATATAAAATAGTTATTTAATTTGAACTTGTTGATAAAGTTTCATTACTGGCTAATATTTCCTTAGTTGACTACATTAATCCTTTTAACACTAACATTACATTTGAAACTTTCTAAATTAGAAGGTAAGTAGGTTTGTAACACATTCCAACTGTAAATTTTGATCTAATAATACTTTTTAACAATCATACTGAAGTACGTTAGTAGTTAGGTCATTCAACACCACCTAAATTTTTTGTTATGCGGGAATTATTTTACATAAAATGCATGGAAATGAACATATATTTATTGAAATTAAGAATTGAAAATTTGGAAGTAAAAGAAAACTTATTTTGTTCCAAATAGTTCCAACACGGTTCCACTTTTGGCCTATTACCCAAACTATATTCCTATTTGTCGCTTTAGACACCAACTTAGAGGAGCAGAGTAGGAGACATAATTAAACATCAAACATCATCTACGCCTTCTAGTAGAACATCAAATATTATCAGAAGAAAAAAGAAGACAATGAAATCTTAAGCAAGAAATGAAAACCAAACCTTCACGTGGTTGACTGTCGAGAAGGGCGAAATCATGCTTCCAGTGATACGATGCAAGAAGGGTTGAGAGCAAGGAAAAATGACCTTTTGGTGATGGGAGAAATCTGAAGACAAAGATTGAGAATAATGAGTAAGGGAAAACTTAGGATAGGTTATAGATTGAGAATGAAGGGGTAAGAGTGATTTCGTGCATGAGTGAGAGAAAAGTTAGGGATTTTAGGTTATAGTTTGAGAACGACAACCAAGTGAGTGAGATTGTCTTAGTTTTTTTTAAACAACTTCATTTTACAATCATCAAGAAGCCACGTCATTTCACTAATCAAGCTAACTTCTCCTAATGATGCTAGATAGTTAGGGTATATTGACACATGGAAGTGCCATGTCAGTAAAGATAACAGTGGGACTAACGTTGGCTAGAGTTGAAAAAATTGAAAGTCTGGAAATTTTATTGCTAATTTTTAAAGTTCGAGCTATAATTAAAAATTTGAGAAAATTTTAGGTTTTTTTTGTTAATTATCCTAATCTAAATGATTAGATGGAAGCCTTTAAAAAGTCAAAAACTTGAAAGCTCTTAATCATTTGAAACCCAACATTTGGAAATTATTAAACCTCATAACGTAGTGTTGATTTATGAAAACATGGTACCAGATGTCTAAGTTTTATGTTTGAAATCTCTATGGATTTGTGTGACACGACCCGCTTTCCAGGCCGTGTTGGTACTAGGGAATGGGTAGGCTTAATGCCACCAAGACCTGTAGTAAGCCTAACTTTTCTATGTTCTACTGCAAATCTGGCATGACCTATTCGTTTGTCTGACCATATATATGCAATTACCTGTCTAACAATTCAGTGATAAGTAAGAACATTTCATTTCATCA
>JANIIA010000010.1:7862638-7903300 GCA_027478495.1 Erythroxylum alaternifolium | reverse complement strand
ATTTTTCATGATATAGAGTCCTTTATTTACTTCAATGTAGTTATATCATGAAAAAAATTAAAAACTCTAAAGTTACCGAGTTACGGGGTATTACATTGTGATTTTTAGTCATTAGTGTTTTGATTGTTGAGAGTTTGCAATGGTGCATCTGGAACATGTGCTTCTTGGAGGAGGAGCAACTCCTTGCCTTTTGTATCACAATATATTTAGTGTTTGTGAGAAGTTAAAGACATGACTACTTGGAGTAGTTTCTACTAGCAGTGGCTGACAATGAATTGTAGTGTGATGGTTACTGCCTTTTTTAGCGGAGATTGATGTTGAATTATGTTTCCAGCTGTTCCAACTGATGGCGGTGACTATTGTTTTGTTGTTGATGTCTAGATAAGAAGGGAAACTGCAAGAGTGGAGGTGTAAGCAACTTCGAGCTGCATTACGTCCAACGTCGAAGGAGATGCCTTGTGGTAGTGTAGTGCTTGCATGAGTAGGTAACGTATGGCTTTAAGAAAACAAATAGGGGTGAGACTTAAGAAAGAGGCTAGATAGCGCAGAAAAGTAGTAGCATCACAAGAGTTAGCCATGAATATGGAGGATGGGAAATGGGTTGCAATATCCAATTACTTGACAATGACAACAGAAGCTAGGGTTTCATCTTTATCAAATTAGGGTTTCCATGTTAAAGAAATGGGTTGTTTGGATAAGGTGTTAAAGTTATTCTGGTCTTGAAATAAGTAGTGTTTGAAAAGAAGGATAAGGTTATATCCTAGGCCTTGAACAAAGAGTGTTTGTGTATCATAATAATTTATTCCAAACATAGTTTAAGCTTATTTGGGTTTTAGACTAGGTCTAATCTAATAGGTATAATTTATGGTGTATTTTTTAGGTGTTAAGAGTATGACTTTTTAATGTTTTCTTAGATGATAATCATATGTTTAGGACTTATATTTATGTTCTTATTACTTTTTTTGTTTGCTTTGTTTGATTGATTATTATTTAGGGCAAGAAATTGATCTTAATTGTATGTTTCAAGGGTTGTTTGATGTGTTTGATGATGAGTGGAGACAAAAAAATTGAAGAAAAGATGAAGAAGGAGTTGGAGAACAACATTTGATCATGCATGAAGTAGCAGTAAGTTGGTGAGCTCTCTGGTATAGTCATGCATTCCATGCACAATTGTGACAAAGAGTTGAAGCAAGGTAGTGTATGATCATGCATGCGATGCATGATTATGTAAAGAGCAAATTCCATCTTTTTTAGGTCATGAATTTTTTATACAATTTGAGGCTATTTTTGGAACCAAAACATGTGGAGAAACCCTAAAAAGAACCTAGAAGGCTAAAGAGTGTAAAAGGAAGAGAAAAATACCAAAAGGATGACTAGAAAACATAACAAAGGAGATCAAAATGAGAAAAAATTGAAGAAAAAAAGTTGCAGAATTCTAACTCAAAAGAAAGAAGAGAAGACATCTAAAACCAATTCTCTACTCTTTTCTTTATTTCCTTGTTGTTAATAAATGTTAATGATGAATCAATTAGCATATATAGTTACTATATGGATTGGATTGCTAAATTATTTTTAGGAATTACTCTTAATTTATTTTTTAAACTTTATATTCATGATTTAAAAAAATATGTTTGTGACGTTTATGCTTTATATTCAATTTGAATTGAAAGATTATATTAGATTATTTGCTTTTTGTCACCCAGTGAGAGCTAGTACCTTAATATACATATAAACTTCAAATTAATAGGTAATTAAAAGAGATCTTAATTGTTTATTAGTTACCTACAAGATTGGTACAAATCTAGTTGCATAGCTAAGAAGGGTTTTGATAGATTGAGAGATCATAATTCAATTTCTATCTATTTTAATTAAGATTATTTGATTAGATCTCAAGAGATGTAATCATAATTATTGGATATCTAGGGTCAAGTAGTTCTAAATTAAGAAGGTGAAATGAAAACAAATAAGGATAGAAGTAATTCCTAGTTTTTATCATTAATCAACCAACGAATTCACTACTGCATATTTCATTTTTTAATTATCTATTATTTGTTTTTATTTTAAATTTTAGTGATTTATCTTATTGTTTACAATAAATAAAGTTTACAAGAATTATTGGGTGACTACCCTAATTCTCATGGGATGATTTTTATGCTATAAGGTATAATTTGTATACTTACAGTAAAGATAGTATTTTATTTAAATCTTTAACAAGTTTTTGACATTTTTATTGGGGATTATTTTGTAGCATCTAATGCAATTCAAGTTACCTTGATTTAAGAATTTAAATAATTTTCTTTTATGCTTGTAGATGCTTGAACGCAAGATCTATAAGGAGTTCATGCAAACTCATAGGCACGTAAGTTTTTCATATCACCAAGCAATAGAGGAAGATTCGAAAGGCAAGATGCAAAGAAGTAATAGAGGGTACAGTGATAGAGCAAAGGAATCAAGAACAATAAATAACACTTATGGATTTCATAAGGTCAGGGTTAAATGCTAATCAATAGGGAATAACTTTTGGAAATTTTGTAATAATTCTAGAAAATTGTTTTTCTAATCTTATTGTTAAAGTAGTGATTTAAAGATAATAACTTTTAGCACTTTTGTAAAAAATTTATTTTGATTAATAAAGTGAAAGGAAATTTTCATTAATTTGATATTCATATTTATGAATTGATGTCGATCTTAAATCGAGTAAATGAAGTCCATGTTATAGAACATAGGATGAAGGAAATCATGATGAGATCATGATAATGAGATTCCTATAATGGCCAATTATGTTAGTATTTAAATTATCCCTAGTCATATGATTAATGAGACAACATAATATAACACCTTATAAACATTTTTGTCAAAGAAAATTGCAATTAAATGTCATTTGCTATTTTATTACGATTTTAATTTTATCTTGATGCATGTATAAAGTTCTAAGAATTTCTAAAAAATAAAATGCACGTGCTGATTTTGAAATTTTTGTAATAATTCTAGAATTTTTTTAAATTTTATTATTAGATTAATGTTCTAAAGGCAATCGCTTTTAGCACTTTTGTACAAACTTTATTTTGAATAGTAAAGTGAAAAGCAATTTTCATTAATTTGATATTCATATTTATGAATTGATGTTGATCTTAAATCAAGTTAATGAAGTTCATGATATAAAACATAGAATGAAGGAAATCATAATGAGATCATGATAATAATATTCCTATCATATGTAATTATGTTAGTATCTAAATTATCCCTAGTCATAGGATTAATAAGATAAAGCATTGTTAATCCAGATAGAGTAGCACATGTTATACCCCTTGATTTGTTCAGGCAGTGGATCTCATAAACTGTAAGCATGAAATGTTTAGAGTTAACATGTGGATGTTTAGTCTGAGTAGTAAGTACATCAGATGACTCGCTATGGTATTATCATATAGATGATCTATCAAATGTTAGTGATTAATCTTATTATAGCAATGGTGCAAATATTGATCCCGTGCTTTGACACCATTCCTTATTGTCTCAAGATGAGATCGCTCATAGTGTTGTGATTGGTTATAACTATCGGTATTTGAAGGTAATTGGGTAGCTAATAAAGGATTCACCACTCCTGATGGAAGGAAATGATACCCATGACCTCTTGTTGGGGTCATTACTTAGGAATCTATAGCCAGAGTAGATGTAACATAAAGATAGCCTTTAATAACATAAAGAGTAATGAGATCCCCAGGATGAGAACTAATATGACTTGTACTAGATGTGACGTAGTCACTCTAGTGGGAGTTGACAAGTGGCCCATACTTTGAACCAAGTAGGGTATAGAATGATGAAAGGATGAATTGCACGGTAATTTCCTATGGAAAGGTTCATAAGTTAGATAATTAACTATCAAAGAGTTCATATGTCAATCCGCTTAATTTCTAGTAAATTGGAGTCATGAAACCATTCATAAATAGCTTAGATTAAAAGATAATTCAAGTGGCCAAAAATTGGGAACCTAATGGGTCACATACTTAGGAGATTAAGGGAACATTTGGGAGTTATTATATGAAGCATAGGAGAGATTAAAAGACTTACAACGGAGTTATCCATATTATAACTAACCTAAAAAGTTCCTTTCACATACGTTCTACAATAGTGTGAATCTGCCAATTTAAGGCACCATAGATGTAACAGTTATGGTTATCTACTGAGGAAAACAATTGATGTCGTGCATGATTTATTGAAAGAGATAGAAAATAACATATGTTTATGGATATTAGAAAGGAGTAAACAGTAACCAAGCTTCAGAGATCAGAAAGGAGTGCTTGCTGTGGATTCCATGATAACATTATAAACTAAAGTAGCAAACTTAGCCAAACAATTGAACAAATTGAAAGCCACTTTTTTTAGCCCACTCAAGGCAATTCAACACAGGTGTGAATTATATAGATAAGAATGTCATGTTTCAGGTGATTACTTCCTAATAGAAAATAACAATATGCAGTATCTCAACTATATGAGGGCACAATATGGTTGGGGTGGTAATAAACCTATTCTAATACTTATAATCTTGGGTAGAAAAATAATTCAAAATTTTATTGGTCTAAAAATGTAGTAGGTAATCCAATGAGAGCTTAAGGTCTAATAAGATTTCAGCAAGATAGGCTCAATTCATTATATAGGCTCAATTCATTAGAGTTAAATAATGACAAGATAATAGATGTGTTAGATCCCAAATTTATAAGCTAAGATGAGAATGAAAAGAGTATGGAACCAAGTTTGATCAAATTAAACCAATCTAGAAGTACAAGTGCACTAGTTATCCAACTAATTATCTACAGAAAGTATGAGGAGTCTCTAGATCAACACAAAGTCTAATCCAAAAGAGAAACTAAAATCCATCACACTTAGAAATGGGAAAGAGTTGGAAGTACCAACTGAGAAGAAAGTTGAATCCCACCAAAAAGAAGACCAAGAAAAAAAAGACAAGAAAGAACAGAAAAAGGAGCAAACTCCATATGTTCTTCCCCCTCTATTTGCACCAAGGATTCCATTTCCATAGAGGCTGTAGAAAAATCAAATGGATGTAAATTTTGCAAACTTTATAGAGAAGTTAAAGAATTTGCAAATCAACTTATCTTTCTTGGAAGTATTAGAAAACATGCCCAAGTATGTGAAGTTCCTTAAGGATGTACTACCAAACAAGAAAACTTAGGAGGAAAATCAAATGGCCTCCTTGACTAAAAGCTATATCTCTATAATTACCATCCATATGCGTTCAAAATTAAAGGATCCGAAGGGTTTTACCATACCTTGTGTTGTTAGTAATTTAAAATCTGCAAAATATTTATATGACTTAGGTGTAAGTATTAATCTTATTCCTTTGTCAGTTGTAAAAAAATTGGGCCTAAAAGATTTGAATCTGACTTCTACGCTCATCTATTTAACAAATCAACCCATAAAGAAATCATTTGGTGATATGGAGAACGTGATAGTCAAAATAGACAAATTCATAATTCCAGTGGACTTTAATGTGTTAGAATTTAAACAGGATAGGAATTGCACACTAATTCTTGATAAATCATTCATGAACACGGGAAGAGCATTGGTAGATGTTTGTGAAGGGAAACTTACTCTAAAAATTAGTGATGAATAAGTTAAATTGAATAAAGTACTAAAGAATCCAAAGGAAATTAGCTCCTGCATAAAGATTGATATAGTGAATGAGTGTATAAAAGAGCAAGAGGAGTCTAACAGAAAAGAAGTTAGTGTTGCAGAGGTAGAAGATTGAAAGTTGTGTATTATTGTGTGTTTTTCTAAGTACTTGGCATGTGTTTCTTCCATAATAGTTTATTATTGTTGTGTTTTAGGACTTATTTTGTATGTTTTTCTTTAGTTTGATCTTCATGGTTGTTTTTTCATGTTTGATGTTGAATTAGGGTAAGAATTGATCATTTTGATGTAGGAATGAAAGGTGGCCATCTTTGTGATTGAGCTAGGAACCAAGAGAGGAGAAGAGAAGTGGAGGAATTGTAACACAAGAACCCACGATTATGGGATTCATACTAATTCTCATGATCGTGGGATACCTAGCCTAAAGATACAGGTGGGTTTCACTTATTATTAGGGTTTCGTGACTATATAAGGTCATAAATGTTGGACCCCGAACTTTTCTTGGAAGTTAGAATTATTAAATGAGAAATTCTTAGTGTGCATATAGTCATGAGTAAAAATTAGAATTCTTGAATTAGAAATTTATGGAGTTTATTTATAAATATTATTAATTACATATGGTTGTATGGATTAAATGGAAGTGTTAGAATTACGCTAAGGAGTTAGAAGGTATTAGAGGAAATATAGAAGGGTAAGTTTGGAATATTAGAGTTTGTTTTAGATTAATAAGAGAAGAACAAATGAAGGGTGTGTGAGTGAAGAAAGAAATAGACTTGCTCATGAGGTTAAGAAAGAATGAAAAGAAGAACCTAGAAGAAACTCTGGAAAGAGGAAGAGAGCCGTGTAACAATAAGAGAAAAGGGAGAAAAATGTTTGAGAGGTTAGGAAAAAAGAGAGATTCATGTAAAATAAGAAAGAAAGAGAGAAGAAAAATGTAGAAAGAAGTGGAAGAAGAGAAGTAGAAACCGAACTAGAAAAGAAGAAGAAGGAAAGAAAGATAAAGGGGACAAATAGTGGAAGAGGAAGGTTCAACTAAGTTTTAGGTAATCCTTTATCTATTTTCTTATGTTGATAGAAGAAGAAAGCAAAGAAACTAGGTTTTTATATGCTGAAAGTGAAGAGGGAAAGAAGAGGAACAAGAGACTTATGTTCTTAGATTTTTACGAACTTTTAACTAGATCTTAGTTCTTCTAGCTTAGATAAACTAAGAGTAGATTAAGTCTAAACTCATTTTTGGATAATAGAACTTTATGGAAGTTCTATTCGCATATGATGTTTGAATGAAAATTTGTTTGTTTGAAGGGAACCAAGAAAGTCGAAGGCAAGAATAAGAGGAAAGACAAACTTGATCTTGGAGTTAAAAGTAAATAGGTAGGTAATACATTTATAGTCATTATGTTAATGAGCTGAATTATTTACTTGTACGTGTACTTAAATGCTTGCCTTTTATCAATGTGAATGTGGGGAAAATGTTCTGTGAATTTAATATCATGTTTGCTTTGTAAGAATTCTACTGCTTTGATGTTAATGAAAAATAGAAAATTTAAAAATTACAAAAATATGATTATGATATGAAATATGTAAGCATCGAAAATTGCTTGTGTGGGCAAGAGAGATACCATTCTATTCGTCACGTGCACCTTAATTTAAAGACTTCACCTGGCTACCCACTTGTGGCATATAAGCTCAAAAAAATAGACTCATTTTGTTCATGGTGAAAACTTCGGTTTCACCATTCTATTTTATGGGATTCTCTTGAGCCATATTGTTGTGTACTTTTTTGTAATCTGCTGAGCATGATGTATAATCAAATGCTTTGTTTGATGATTGTAAATTATATGATATGGATTATATGGTTGTAATTTAAATTAAGTGTTTTGTGAACTGGATTGGCGTATATAAATATGCTTGGTTGTGTTTATATGTGGCTCATCACCGGTGGCTATAAATACATTAGCCACTGAGCTTTGTAGCTCACTCGATCATTTTCCACTTCTCAAGTGAAAGAATCAGCAGATCAATAGTGAACCTTGTAAAAACTTCGACAAATCTCCAAGAAGCTCATCTTTTGTAATTAAGTTAGTTAGATCACTTTTGGTAACTTTATAAGCATGTTAGGCATGAGCATTCATATTGTATTTTTGTATTATGCTATTGATGTGGCTTTTGTCTATAATTGGAGCAATGTACATACTCTGTTTTATTTGAGAAATGAATGACAGTAAGAGTTAGAGGAAATATTCGTTTATTCATGTCCAAATTCCTCTTCTGTTAAAATTACTGTATTTTTTTGTTGGGAATGAAATCGATATATGTTGAAGACTTTTGAATAGATTTTTTTGAAGCAATTGTTTTAATTGGAGTTTTGTATGTATGGTTTATGTTGTTGTTTTTGGGTCTTTTGATATAGGTAGTAGTTTTTATAGATAGTAGAAAGGAAAAAGAGGATGAAAAATGTGTTCTGAAACTTTAATGAATAAACTATATTGATATGGGAAGAATTTGACAAAATTTCTTCATGAAAGTTGTAGCTTTTTCTCTCATCTTTCTAACGACATAAAGTTTATAATTTTTAGACTTTAGAATTAAAAGTTATGATAAATTGAAGTAGGAGTGTGCAGTTGAAGTTGCACGATCGTGCCCATGCACGATCATGACAACCCCTATTTTTCATAAATTTCGTGATCGTGCATATACACGATCACGACAAACTGCTACTGTTCATAAAATGTTACAATCGTGCATGTGCACTATCGCGACTCTTTATTTCTTTAGCCGTTCACATAAGAAGCATTCTCAAATGTATGCTCGTGTGTTTTTGGGGTAAACATTGCATATTTTTTATTTTATTTGTTTGTTTGTTTAATTATTTTTACTCCCACCAAGAAATTTAATTCTTTTTATCTTGATGTTAGTATATATATATATATACTTTTATTTAAAAAGTCCCTCATTTTTGGTGCCTTGTCACTGTGAAATAAGAACCGAGACCCGAGGCCAACATTTTTTATATCAAAGCCCTAGGTTTATAAGGATTCCAAAGTGTTTGTATTGCTAAATTACTTGTTTGCATTGTTGAGTTTATTGATTGCATTAAGTGACATGCATATCATGTATACATGTAGGAAATAAGATTAAAATAAAAAGTAAGTGAAAAGATAATGTCTTATTAAAGGAGTAAAATGCCATCTCATGGAGGAACACGAGGAGTTTTGCAAGGATCTGCTGCATCTGATTCCCCACCATTAGAGAAGGGTACTGGTGAGTATAAAATCCCAATAATTGCAACCGTATAAGTCACATGTATGAACTTTTGTTAAGAGTTTGAGCTATTAGAAACAATGAGAAGAATGGTGATTTGTCAGAGTGTAAGACTATGAAAGTTTATGGATATCTAAAAATAAGAAATACTACATAGTCTGATATGTTAGACATACATTCAGTATTTGGGGTTATGTCAGCGAATATGGTAACAGAATTTTATTGTGGACATATGCTTGAATTGATATGGATGTGAATATATTTTTATGAATAACTAAGAAAGAAATAGAGACATAGGTAGAAATGACAAGATTTAAAGTATACAAGCAAAGTGGAATCAAAAGGTTGAACTTGGAATTTAAAATGATTGTTTAATTAATGTGATAAGAGTTATGATTCGGTATAAGATTGTGTTAGTGGATTTGAGATCAGAATTTCAAGATGGTTGTGTGTCTATAAGTCTGAATTGATTAAGAACATATGTATGGCAGATGAAATAAATGATAGTGATATATGTAGAAGTACTCAAAGTTATGTTGACCAGTTATTATGAGTACATATCCAATAATGTGGTTACATTGGTGGATAATGTGAATGAGCACATATGAAATCTATATTTGGATATGGTATAGGAGGTAATCTATGATCCTTATAGTTAAAATCATGAGAAGAATCAAAGTAACGAAATGGAAGTATGGGATTAGGTGGTTATGTTGAAAAGGTAATTACTATAGAGAAGTAACTTTTGAATAGTCGTAGAATATTCAGAGGTTGTTCAAAATCAATTGTAATTGAAGTATCATTAGCACGAGATATTAATTGGTGACCTATAGAAAATACATTTCTATATAAGATGTAATGATTTTGATGGTACATAACAAAATATAAGAGTAAATGAATATGCCTCTTGTTTCATTGAGTTTTATTATAAAGAATATTCTAATCATATAAAGTGTGACAGTAATTGAATTTATTGAAATATCATGAACAATTGAAATTGACCTTATTGAGGTATTAAGAATGACTGAAACAACAATGATGAATATAGTTGATTGACAAAGATTATGGAAATAGTGTAGATGATTGAGGTGAGAAACCTTCTTGTGATAGAGATGTTTTATCAAATCATATCGCGTAAATTAAATGTTCCATTTCTAGGAATGAATGACTATTAAACAAATAAGAAGTGACTATTGGAGTCAGTTAGAAATAGGACTTAGGTATAAAAAGTTGAATATGCTATAGAGAGTGCATGAATGTTGTTTAATGCAAAGTAGCCTACATATATTATTAAGTCCATGAAAGTGAGGAACCAGTTAAGATAGATATAATTGAATAAGCAACTAAATTGAGTGATTCTACTAGATATAATCGTTTGGAAGAAATCATTCAAGTGAAGAAGCTACTTGGGAGACTGACGAAAACATAAGACAACATTACCCCCATTTGTTTGATCACTCAGTTAAAAATTTCGAGGACTAAAATTCTTTAAAGGAGGAGAAGTGTTGGACCTTGAAATTTTATTGGAAGTTAAAATTATTAAATGAGAAATTGTTGGCGTTTAGTTAAAAGTAAAAATCAGAATTCTTGAATTAAAAATTTATGGAGATTATTTATGAATTTTTTATTTACATATGGTTGTATGGATTAAATGGAAGTGTTAGAATTAGGTTAAGGGGTTAGAAGGTATTAGAGGAAATATCGAAGGGTAAGTTTGGAATATTATAGTTTGTTTTAGATTAATAAGAGAAGAACAAATGAAGGGTGTGTGAGTAAAGAAAGAAAGAGACGTGCTCGTGAGGTTAAGAAAGAAAGAAAAGAAGAACCTAGAAGAAACTAGAGAAAGAGGAAGAGAGTCATGTAACAATAAGAGAAAAGGGAGAAACATGTTTGAGAGGTTAGGGAAAAAGAGAGAGTTGTGTAAAATAAGAAAGAAAGAGAGAAGAAAAATGTAGAAAGAAGTAGAATAAGAGAAGCAGAAACCGAACCAAAAAAAAAAAGAAGGAAAGAAAGATAAAGGAGATAAGAAGTGGAAGAAGAAGGTTCAACTTAGTTTTAGGTAATCCTTTATCTATTTTCTTGTTTTGATAGAAAAAGAAAGCAGAGAAACTAGGTTTTTATGTGCTAAAAATGAAGAGAAAAAGAAGAGGAACAAGAGATCTTAGTTCTTCTAGCTTAGATAAACTAAGAGTAGATTAAGTCTAAGCTTAGTTTTGGATAATAGAGCTTTATGAAAGTTATATTCGTATATGATGTTTGAATGAAAATATATTTGTTTGAAGGCAACCAAGAAAGTCAAAGGCAAGAATCAGAGGAAAGACAAACTTGAGCTTGGAGTTATAAGTAAATAGGTGGGTAATACATTTATAGTCGTTATGTTGATGAGCCAAATTATTTTCTTGTATGTGTACTTAAATGCTTTCCTTTTTATCAATGTGAATGTGGGAAAATGTTCTATTAATTTAATATCATGTTTTCTTTGCAAGAATTCTGCTGCTTTGATGTTAACAAAAAATAGAAAATTTAAGAAGCATGAAAATACGATTATGATATGAAATATGTAAGCATCGAAAATTTGCTTGTGTGGACAAGAGAAATACCATTCCATTCGTCATGTGCACGTTGACCTAAAGCCTTCTCCCAGTTATCCGCTTGTGACACATGAGCTCCAAAAAATGGACTCATTATGTTCATGGTGTAAACTTCAGTTTTGCCATTTTGTTTTATGGGATTCTCTTGAGCCATATTGTTGTGTACTTTATTGTGAATTGCTGAGCATGATTTATAATTGAATGCTTTGTTTGATGATTGTAAATTATATGATATGTATTATATGACTGTAATTTAAATTAAGTGTTCTGTGAACTGGATTGTCATATATAAATATGCTAGGCTGTGTGTGTCAATGACTCATCATTGATGGCTATAAACGTGTTAGCCACTGAGCTTTGCAACTCACCCGATCATTTTCCACTTCTTGGGTGTAAGAGTCAACAGATCAATAATGAACCTTGCAAAAACTTCAACAAATCTCCAAGAAGCTCATCTTTTGTGATTAAGTTAGTTGGATCATTTTTGGTAGCTTTATAAGCATGTTAGGCATGAGCATCCAAGTTGTATTTTTGTATTATGCTACTGATGTGGATTTTTCTGTAATTGGAGCAATGTTTTATTTGAGAAATGAATGACAGTAAGGGTTAGAAGAAATATTCGTTTGCTCATGTCAAAGTTCCTCTTCTGTTAAAATTGCTATATTTTTTTTGGTTGGGAATGAAATTGATAGACGTTGAAGAATTTTGAATAGATTTTTTTCTGAAGAAATTTTTTTAATCGGAATTTTGTATGTATGGTTTATGTTGTTGGTTTCGGGTCTTTTGACATAATTAGTAGTTTTTATAGATAGCAGAAAGGAAAAAGGGGATGAAAAATGTGTTTTGAAACTTTAATGAATAAACTATATTGATTTACGTAGAATTTGACAAGATTGTTTTCATAAAAGTTGTAGCTCTTTCTCTCAGCTTTCTAACGACATAAAGTTTATAATTTTTGGACTTCGGAATTAAAACTTAGGATAAATTGATGTAGGAGTGTGTAGTCAGGGTTGCACGATTGTACACATGCACATTCGCGACAACCCTAATTTTTCATGAATGTCGAGATCGCGCATATGCATGATCGCGACGAACTACTACTGTTCATAAAATGTCACGATTGTGCACATGCATGATCGCGACTCTTTGTTTCTTTAGCCATGCTTTGTTTAATGCACCGCTGTGAGAAATGCATGGTCGTGCATTCTCAAATGCACACCCATGCATTTTTGGGGCAAACCTTGCAAATTTTTTATTTTTTATTTTATTTTATTTATTTGTTTGTTTAATTGTTTTTACTCCGACCAAAAAATTTAATTCTTTTTATCTTGATGTTAGTTTATATATGTATGTTTATTTAAAAAGTCCCCAAATTTTAGCACCTTGTCGCCAAGAAATAAAAACTGAGACTCAGAGCCAATAATAAACCCCTAAGGCTAAAGAGATGATTATAAAGACGTGCCTCCTTGTGTAAAAACGTAGAGTTAGAGCCTACTGTGAGGTAGAGAATCAAAATTTCCACTCAAAATTGGGCAAAGAGCACACCAACACCAAATTTTCCAAATTCGGGCAAAGAAGAGGAGTTTAATTCATTTATATGTATTTCATTTTTCTTTTCTAGCATCTTTATTATGGATTGTTTGATTATTGGGGATGTTAATAACATTATGAGTGGCTCAGTTATTTGTAGAGATTACTTTTGAACAACTTGTTGAACTCCTTTTTTATTGATTTGAATGATAGATGCTTTTGATGAATGTTAAACTTATACCTTGCAATATATTAAGAAATTGAGCTGGGAAAATTATGTAGGGTTATACAATGAGAATTGGCACTTTATAAACCTACATTCATCAAGTTAATTGATTATCTAGAGAGAGATCTCGGCTAATTAGTTGATTACCCATAGGATAACTTAATAACTATTCGAATTGGAGGATCCATTTTCTAGATTGAGAGATTGCTTTATCATCTCCATTTAATTAGGTTAGGGATAATTAATTACACCTTAAGAAAGGGTAGTTAATACATTAGGATATCTTAGGTGAGGCATAATTGAGTTAACAAGATACGAGGGAGATAAGATAGGGAAAAATTGATCTCTAATTGTCAAATCTTGAATTCCAAGTTTTTACACTTTTGCGGTATCATTTGTTCAATGTTATTTGTTTAACTTAGTTTAATTTTTTAATTTATATTCATTAAAATTGGTTCTTGAACAAAGAGCAACCTGAATTAAGTGGTGCCTAAGCACAATCCTTGTGGGATCGATATCCACTTTTTACTACAAGTTGCGACCCATATACTTGCAGTTTTGAGCATAAAACTAGTAGTCTATTTTTCAATAAAAACGTTTTTAACGCCGTTGTGGGGGATTGTTTGTTTAGCATCTTGTTTAGTTTGGGATACTTTGATTTAAGACGTTTTTGATACTTTTCCTTATTTATCTATAGGTGTATGAACACAAGGAGCACGTGAAGATCTACTAAATTTAGTGATGAAGAGTTATATGATATCACAAGGGACGAACAAGAGTTGAGAAGAGCGAAGGGCCAAGACAATATACAAAGAAATATGGCAGAAGAAGGAAAGCAAGGAGGAGTTGAGAGGATATTGATAGACTTTATGAGGCTAGTTTTTAGTCCTCAAGGAGTTGCAAAGCTAACGATTTAAGTTAATAATTTCGAGATCAAACCAGCACTCCTCAACATACTTTAAAGTAGTATACAATTTTATGGGCTATCCAACAAAGATCCCAATGCCTATCTTGTAAATTTTTTAGAGATCTACGACACCTTTAGGTTTAAGGGGATGTTTAACGATGCCATGAGGTTGTAGTTGTTTTCTTTCACTTTAAGAGATCGGGCAAAGGCACGGTATAACTCACTCAGTTCAACGTAGATCACTACTTGGGAATAGTTAGCCTAAACATTCCTTGCTAAATATTTCCCCTTGACCAAGACATAAAGAATCATAAAGGAAATCACAAATTTTCAACTAAGTGATGGGCATTCTTTATATAAAGCTTAGCAGGGGTTTAAAGAATTATAGAGAAGCTGCCCCACCACAACCTTCTAAGGGAGTTCCTTTTGTAAACATTATACAATGGTGTAAATTCGAGCACAAGAGGAACCATAAGCAGTTGCTAGAGTTTTTTAATGAGAAAAACTATTGATGTAGCTAATGATGTTTTGGAAGAGTTAGATGGCAATAATTGCATGTGGTCAAATGAGAGGAGTAGAAAAAGGTATGATCCCAATTGATTCCGTTACAACTTTACAGGCACAGTTCACAGCCCTCACCAAGCAGTTAAGCAACATACAAGGAGCATCTTCATCTACGGCCAAAGCTATACAATTACAATGCGAGTTATATGGGCAAAACAACCATGGAATAACTGAATGTTTCTTTTTGGGAGCCAATGGTATAGAATAGGTAAATTACTTGGGCCAACCACAAAGAGGTAATAATCCTTAATCTAACACTTACAATCTGGGATGAAAAAACCACCCAAATTTCTCTTAGAGTCCTAATAGTACAAGTGGCCAAGCAAGACCCCGATGGATGGTACTAAATGTATGAAATTTGATGTTATGGATGAGTGTGTGAAAGAGGTTGAAGAGGAAGTTGATGAAGTTATTGAAGTGCATAGGGATGAGAGTGTGAAAGAAGAGGAATTATGTAAGGAAGTTGTTTTAGAGAAGCTGGAGAGAACAGATACACCCACACCACATTCCATTGTTAAGCCCCCACTTTAGAGTTTAAACCATTACCTTCCCACTTGAGATAGACCTTTTTAGGTAAGAACCTTATCCTACCCATCATTATCTCCAAACAATTAGATTGTGAACAAGAAGAGAAAATGGTGGAGACCATTAAGAAGAGGATGAGAGCCATAGGGTGGCAAATTTCTGATATTAGGGGGATTAGCCCCAATGTGGTGATGCATAGGATTAACCTAGAGGAAGGGTGTAAAATTGTGAGGGAGCAACAAAGAAGGTTAAATCCAAACATGCAAGAGGTTGTGAAGAAGGAGGTAGCGAAGCTTTTGGATACTGGGATTATTTACCCCATTTTAGATAGTGAATGGGAGAGTCCAGTGTAGTGTGTGCCTGAGAAGGATGGCATGACAGTGAAAGAGAATGAACATGGTGAAAAGATTTCTACTAGGGCCATCACAGGTTAGAAACTATGTATTGATTATAGGAAGCTCAATTTGGCTACCAAGAAAGACCATTTTCATTTACCTTTTATGGACCAAATGATTGAGAGGGTGGCTGGCCATGCATTTTACTGTTTTTCTTGATGGATATTAAGGGTACAATTAAGTGTTTATATACCCAGAAGACCAAGAGAAGACCACTTTCACTTGTCTTTATGGGACTTTTGCTTATCGGAGGGTGCCTTTTGGTTTATGCAATGCACCTGCTACATTCCAAAGGTGCATGATGGGCATATTTGCGGATACAAATGAGAACTTTATGGAGGTATTTATGGATGACTTCTCTGTCTTTGGAGATTCTTTTAACCATTGCTTACTTAATTTAGACAGAGTGCTTCAAAGATGTAAGGAGTCTCATCTAGTTTTAAACTAAGAGAAGTGTCATTTTATAATCCAAGAGGGAATTGAATCAGGCCGTAAGATTTCATGCAAGGGGTTTGCATTAGATCGAGCTAAAACTAAACTGATTGAAAAGCTACCACCTCTCAACTACATCAAGGGTATTCGAGCCTTCCTTGGTCATTTAGGGTTCTACAAACGATTCATCAAGGATTTCTCTCTTATTGCTAGACCCTTGACTCATTTATTAGTTAAATATGTTCCTTTTATGTTTGATGATGATTGTCTGGATTCTTTTAATAGGTTGAAGAAGGCACTTATAACAACACCCGTTTTGACGTTGTTAGATTAGTCTCTTCCGTTCGAGATTATATTTAATGTAAGTGACCATGCTATTAGTTGTGCACTTGGCCAGTGGAAGGAAAAGAGGTTGCATGCCATCTACTACGCAAGCAAGACCTTGACAGGAGTACAACTGAACTACACCACTATTGAGAAGGAATTACTTGCAGTGGTATTTACATGTGAGAAATTTTGTTCTTATACTTTAGGCTCACAAGTTATTGTTTTTACAGACCATGCGACATTATATTATCTTTCTCCAATAAGGATGCCAAGGGTTGGCTCATCCGGTGGGTGCTTCTACTCTAAGAATTCAACATTGAGATTAAAGATAAGAAGGGAGAAAAAAATATTATAACGGACCATCTATCACGACTTGAAGGGGGCACCATAAAGAAGAAGCAAAAATCGAGGAGAGCTTTCCTGATGAGGCTTTAATTATGGTAGATAATCCTTTTCGTCCTTGGTTTACAGATATTGCAAACTACCTCTCAAGTGGTATTCTTATTTCTGATATCTCATATCAACAAAGAAAGCACTTCTTATTTCAATGTTCTCATTATATTTAGGACGAACCTGTACTTTATAAGATATATGTTAATAGTGTGATTCGCAGGTGTGTCCTTGAAGATGAAATGCCTAAAATTTTGATGTAATGTCATAGCTCACTTTATGCAAGACATTATGGAGCTAACAAGACTACTAATCGAATCTTAGAGTGTGGATTTTATTGGCCAACACTGTTTAAGGAGGCTCGAGATTTTATGCTGAAGTGTGATAAGTGTCAAAGAGTAGGCAACATATCAAAGAGGGATTAGATGTTACTTTCAAACATCATAGAGGTGGAGATATTTGATATATGGGGCTTGGATTTCATGGGACCATTCCCATCCTCCTTAGGTAACACTTACATATTGGTTGGGGTTGATTATGTTTCCAAAAGGTTAAGGTCGTAGCTACTCCAACTAATGATGGCAAGGTGGTTCAAAAGTTCATAAAGAATATCTTTACTAAATTTGGAGTGCCTAGAGTAATCAAAAGTGATGGGGGAGCCATTTTTGCAGTAAACCATTTGAGGCTCTTCTAAGATGATACAATGTTCATCATAGAGTGGCTACCCCTTATCACCCCCAAATAAATAGCCAAATGGAGGTGGTGAATAGAGAGTTGAAGAAGATTTTGGAGAAGGTAATGAGCACTTCAAGATAGGAATAAGCTTTCATGTTAGATGACACCTTATGGGCTTATAGGATAGCTTTCAAAACACCTATAGGTATCACACCATATCGACTTGTGTATGACAAGGCTTACCATTTACCATTAGAGTTAGAGCATTGGACCTATTGGGTCATTAACATGGAATGGGAATTAGCAGGTGATAAGAGATTGTTACAACTTGATGAATTGAAAGAGTTGAGATTTGAAGCTTATGAAAATGCTAAGTTGTATAAAGAAAGAGAAAAAAGGTGGCATGATGCTCACGTTAAAAAAAAAGGAGTTTAAGAATGGGGACTTGGTGTTTTTATTCAAGACTTCTGTTATTTCCTAGAATGCTTAACTTAAGATGGAGTGGACTCTTCAAAATCCTTCAAGTGTTTCCCTATGGAGCTTTGGAGTTGAAAATCACAAGGGTCAAGCATTTAAGGTCAATGGGCATAGATGCAAGCTATACAATGGAGGGACATATTCACAAGAAAGGGAAGTCATCTCTTTCCTTTCTTCCACTCTTTCATCATTGCATGTGGAATGGTCAAGCTAGTGACCTTAACTTAGCATGTTTTCCTTCCTTTTGCTTGTTTTTGTTTACTTGTTTGTTTGATTTACTTGGTTTTGATTATGTTTGGTTTGAGTTTGCTATGACTTTTTTGGTATTTATTTGGATTTTATTTGAGTTTTAACTTGTTTTCTCCTCAAATTCTTATTGGTTAGGTGATTTTGATGTGTTTGCAGGTTGCTTGAATGTTGAGAATTCATATTAAGCTTAGAATAGGGCTAAGAAGTTGGAAAAGTTGGAGTAACCATGATTGTAGGAATTAATTTGTTTCCTTTGACCGTGGGAAGGCTCCTTAAAATATTTCTAGAGCCTTAACCCACGATCGTGGGAATTGGTCTATTTCTCACGACTGTGGGAAGGCTCTACAAAATCCTTCTAGAGCCTTAACCCACGATCGTGGGAAGGACAGAGATTCCCACGATCGTGGGAAGGACAGAGATTCCCACGATCGTGGGATCCTCCATCCGACAAATTTTAAACTCCCCCTTCTTTCTTCATATTCTCTCACTCTAAAAAAATGACACCCACTCCCTAAACCTCTCAAATCCTTCATCTTTTAACCAAATCTTGGTATTTTTCTCCACTTTTTCTATCATTTTTTTTAGTCCTTTATACTTATTTCAAATTAATCACTCAAGAATCCAAGGATTTAGTAGTTTTTCTCTCTTTCTCTCTAAAAAACATGCTTACCTCTCTATTGAAAATGTTTACAGATTTTTCTCCTTCGATGGCTCCAAATAAGTTTATGGCTTAGAAACCAACCGACCAACTATGCCTCTAAGTCTCCGAAGAAGGTAAAAGTGATATGGCGGCCACTTTTTGTGCCTTTCTCCCTATTTTTCAGAAGAAGAAGGTATGAGATATCGATACTTTAAGGATAGAGAATTATTGCCTCCTAGATACTTTGATTTTGAACTGGTAAAAACTATAGGACTAAGGCGTAATATTGAAAGATTGGTTGTGAATATTGGTTGGGGTTAGTTAATTCATTGTGATGTATCGATATATCCCATGATGACTGTAGAATTTTTCACCATTGTGCGTTACAATCCTAAAATGGACACATTTTGGTTTAGAATAGGTGGTCATGCATATAAGCTTGATTATACTATCGTTCAAGCGCTTTTTGACTTGTCGAACACCAAAGTCTTGGATGATCATAAGGATTTTTATGTGGATGATTATTTGAAAATCCATATGGGTGAAAACACGTTTTACTCTAGGAATGCACCTAATACTTTGATTCGTAGCACCGAGCTCCTACTTCTTCATAAGTTTATGTGCTTAATTATTTTCAACAAAACTGAAAGTAAAAAGTGTTCGACTAAGAAGCTTTTCTTTCTTTGGTGCATAGATAGTAAAATCAACTCCTTATCGCATTTTTCGATCTATTGTGACATGTGTTACTAAGAAAAGCTCATATTTTGGCATGGATTACATTATTACTTCTTTAGCTTTATATTACAATTTTAATGTGGATAATGTGAGCATAACTAGATATGATATGTTTGACCTATCTTATCTGAGATGTTATGAAATTTTGGAGCCCAATTCTATAGAACTAAAAATCTTCAAACGTGCACTATTGTTAAGAACAGGAAGGATAAGGATGCAACCACTTCTCAACCAGCCATATCTCAGGCACCTCTAGAGCCCTAAGAAGAAACAGTTGAAGAGGAACCAACCATAGCAACAAAGGTCAACAAATTCCAACAAATCCTCAACCAAATGGCCTCTAACCATTAACAAATGACATTACAAATTAATGAGCTCAACACCTAGATGAGAAAGTGCATAAGGAGCAGTGGTACATCAAGAAGAAATTCCTCAAGTTCATCCAGATGAAGAACATTGAAGTCCCTTCCCTTATGCCTTCACCACCACAATCTCTATGAGCTTTCTTACCTTTTACTTTTTACGTTTTTTTATTTACCTTGCTAATTGTTTTACTTGCTTGTTTGTTTGATGTCATTTACCTTATTTTATGGTTGCCTTATCATATTGAAGGCAATGTATTATCCAAGTGTGGGGAGGTGACATTTTCTTTGTCATTTGTATTGTTTTAGTTTATTTTAGTCACTGTTTTCATTTTGTTAATTAGGATGCATGTTTGTTGTTTTACGATGTTTTTTGTAAAGAAATGGAACCACACTTGAATCATTTTGATTTATTTTTCCATGAGATTCTATCATGATAGTTGGAATGAGATTAAATGCATGCCTGAACTCGGATTATGCTACTTGAGTTGAGAGTGAATCATGTTGAGTGATGAAAAGTAGTTGGTTGCATAAGCTTACTCAGAATTTGACACTTGAGTAATGAGGATACATAATAAATTTTCATTTGAGCCAATGTGAGGATTGAGCCTATATGACTCTATCTATAGTCATTTTATTTATTTTCTTGTGTGATGATTCCTTAGGCTGTTACCTTCAGAACTTGCTTTGAATCAGTTTGAATCTACTGGATGCATACTTAATAGAGATGATAAAGGCCCTGTTTTTGTTAAACTTTGACTTAAATGACCTACCTTTTATTATCCCTTGCTACCTTTGTTAAACCTTAACCCTTTTGTTTCTTGAAAAAGCCCCACTTTTTAAAACCCAAAACCCCATTATCCTACCTATTCACAAGCTTAATAGAGTATTAAGTGATGCATTAGTTTAGGATTTTTGCTACAATTTTTTTCCCAGATGACTTGAGTGATACTTCTGCTCTTGGATCATATTGTATTTAGTTGCTATTTTGTTCATTGTTTCTTCAATTTAAAGAAAAGAAAAAGGAAGAACATTTTAGTAGCGTCAATAAGTGTGGAGTAGAAGTATATTTACATTTTTGTATCTTAAAAATATGTTTTGTTATCCCTTTGTTCACTTATTACTTTACGAATGTTTGTGCTAAATCCTTTACCCCTTTTGAGCTACCTTAACCCTTAACACATTACAATCCAAAGCAAGTCTTTTTGATCTATTATGCATGTAATCATTGTAGAGGAGAATTGGTGTATTAGTAAGCCTATGGTAGTGTAGTTTCTTATAGGGAGCTTGAGCGAAACACTAACCATCAAACACTTGAGAGAAATGTCTTGCGTTTATACTTATCTTTGAGTGATGGTGCTAGAGGTTGAGTTTGCTTATGTACACTAATAAAAAGTAGCCATGATACGTGTAGTAGCTTGACATTTGAGTTGGCCAAACTTTGAGGGATTGCATGCTTTGATCTTTGTGAAAATGAAGTGATGGAATTAATTAGTTGTGTTTGATTTTTCTTGAGGGCAAATAAAGATTTAAGTGTAGGGAAGTTGATAGTTGCACATTAGTGTGTGTTTTTATAAGTATTTGGTATGTGTTTCTTGCATAATAGGTTATTATTGTTGTGATTTAGGACTTATTTTGTATGTTTTTGTTTAGTTTGATCTTCATGGTTGTTCTTTTTATGTTTGATGTTGATTTAAGGTAAGAATTGTTCATTTTGATATAGGAATGAAGGGTGGCCAACTTTGTGATTAAGCTAGGAACCAAGAGAGGACAAGAGAAGAGGAATTGTAACACAAGAACCCAAGATCATAGGATTCATGCTAATTTCCATGATTGTAGGATACTTAGCCTGAGGATGCATACAAGTTTCACTTATTATTAGGGTTTCGTGACTATATAAGGTCATAAACCCCAGGGTTAAAGAGCTGATCGTGAAGACTTACCTCCTTAAGTAAAAACATAGAGTTAGAGCATATAGAAAGGTAGAGAGTCAAGATTTCCACTCAAAATTGGGCAAAGAGGACACTAATGCCAGATTTTCTAGATTTAGTAAAAGAAGAAAAAGAGTTTGCTTTATTTAGATCTATTTCGTTTTTCTCTTCTAGCATCTTTATTATGGATTGTTTGGTTGTTGGTATGTTAATGACATTATAAGTGGTTGAGTTATTTGTAGAGATTACTTTTGAACTACTTATTGAACTCCTATTTTGTTGATTTGAATGATAGATGCTTTTGATGAATGTTGAACTTATACCTTGCAATATATTGAGAAATTGAGTTGGAAAAATTGTGTAGGATTGTATAATGAGAATTGGCACTTTATAGACCAACATTTATCAAGTTAATTGATTAGCTAGAGAGAGATCTTGGCTAATTAGTTGATTACCTATAGAATAACTTAATAACTAGTTGAATTGGTGGATTGATTTTATAGATTGAGAGATTGCTTAATCATCTCCATTTAATTTGGTTATGGACAATTAATTACACCTTGAGAAAAGATAGTTAATACATTAGGACATCTTAGGTGAGGCACAATTCAATTAACAAGATAGGAGGGAAATAAGATAAGGAAAAAAGTGATCTATAATTGTCAAATCTTGAATTCCAAGTTTCTGTAATTTTATGTTATCATTTGTTCATTGTTAGTTGTTTAACTTAGTTTAATGTTTTTAATTTATATTCATTAAAATTGGTTCTTAAACAAAGAGTAACCTGAATTAAATGGTGCCTAAGCAAAATACTTGTGGGATCGATATATGCATTTTACTACAAGTTGTGACTCGTATACTTGCAGTTTTAAGCATAAAACTAGTTGTATGTTTTTCAATCAACAAAGATGAAGGAAAACTAGGAAAGGAGGATTTCTGTGATAAATTAAAACAAAAATAATTAGTAAGTACGAAAGCACCTATAAAACCCTCCATTGAGAAACCACCCATTCCAGAGTTGAAAACTGATGAGGAACAAGAAAAGAGAGTGGTAGAGACAATTAGAAAGAGAATGAGAGTCTTGGAACAGAATGAAAAATTTTGTACATAAGAAGCATAAGTCCTAATGTGATGATGCATAGGACATTAACATTCAAAAGAGGAGTTGGTTGAAAAATTAAGTTGAAATAGTCAAGTTATTGACCTTAAAATTAGAATATTATATTTTAGGTGGTTTTTATGATTTTGTGTGCATTTTTCCTTTCTTTTATTATTTTTCCAGTGATTTAAAATGATGGATGGTCATGACATGAAGTGTGTCCATTTACCTTCTCCGATGCCATCACCACCACAATCTCCATAAGTATTCTTACCCTTGTTTTTATTCCTTTTATTTTTGCTGGTTATATTTTTTTACATGTGTTGTTTTTAGCTGTGTATCATTTCTACATTGAGGAAAATGTGTTGTTCAAATGTGGGGACATATATGCAATTGCATATCATTTGTGTGTGACTTTGCATTTGCATTTGCATTATTTTAGTTTATTTTCATTATATTAGTTTGTGATTATGTTAGCGTGATGTTTGCATTGTGTGAATGTGTCAATCGCATGAAATTAAAAGGAATTAGCTTCTCTATGAACATGATTGTTTAGTTTGTAAGGAAACATTAGCTTATGATGTTTGTGCTTTGAGTGTCGTATGTTGATTATAATATTATACTTATTCTTTCACTTTATGACACTTGTTTGGATCCACTTATAATTAAATTCATTTAAATTTAGGTGTTAAAGTTTTATTTAGGTGTTTTATTAGATGATAATTATGTGTTTAGGACATATATTTATGTTCTTGTTCGTGTTTTGTGTGTTTTATTTGAATAATTATTTTTTGGGGAAAGCGTATGATCTTAATTGTATGTTTTAAATGTTGTCTAATGTGTTTGACGATAAATGGCGACAATTTTTTTTTTGGGAAAGCGTATGATCTTAATTGTATGTTTTAAAGGTTGTCTAATGTGTTTGACGATAAATGGAGACAGGAAAAATTGAAGAAAAGATAAAAAAGGAGCTAGAGAATAATATCTGGCACTATCATGCATAAAGCGGCAACACGTTGGTGAGCTCTTTAGCATACATGATAGTGACATAAAGCTGGAGTAAGGCAGTGCATGATTGTGCAAAAAGCAAATATCAGCTTTTCTATATCACAAGTTTTTTGTAATTTTAACAATTCGAGACTATTTTTGGAACAAAAACACATGGAGAAACCTTAGAAAGAACCTTAAAAGGTTCAAGAGAATAAAAAGGTTGAGAAATATCAAAAAAATGACCGAAAATTATAAAAGAGGAGATCAAAAACAGCAAAATCTGAAGAACAAAATATGTAGAATTCTAGCATAAGAAAAGAAGAGAACAAATCTATATTCAATCTTTACTCTTTTCTTTAATTATTTTTTGTTTTTAAATGTTAATGATGACTTAAGTGGCATATATAGTTGCATTTATGGATTGCTAAATTATTTTTTGGAATTACTCTTGATTTATGTGTTAAACTTTACATTCTTGATTTAATGAAATATGCTTGTGATGTTTATTTCTTTATATTCAATTTGAATCGAGAGACAATATTGGATTATTTATATTATATTGTACAAGGAGAGCTAGTGCCTCAGTAGACCTATAACATTAAATTAATAGGCAATTAAAGAGAGATCTTAATTGTTTATTAGATATCCATAGGATTACACGTATTTCACTGCTCCATTGGAAATTCCCTTTACCCTTACTGTACTCCAGCTTCAGAATTTCCACTAGCTATCTAAGGGCTAACGATGCAGGTTCAATCCAGCTATTGGCAATCTGATTTTCGTACCAACTTAAGAAATGCTTATTGGGCTCCATGTATTTACTTTATTAGGAAGAGTTTTGATAAATTGAAAGATCACAATTAGGATTATCTAGTTAGATCTTGAGAGAAGGTAATTGTAATAACTAGATATGTAAGGTCAAGTAGTATTAAATCAAGAAGGTAAAGTGAAAATATATAAGACTATAAGTAATTACTAGTTTTCATCATTAATTAATCAACTAATTCACTATTGTTTATTTCGTTGTTTAATCTTAATGATGATCCTTGACTTCAACCCTTCCTCAAGGCTCCAAACATGTGTTCTTCACTCAAGAATGGTGTTTCTACAAAAGGGTTTCGTCTCCCCTCTAAGATGGAGGCTTAATTATGCTTTAATAGTCCAAAAATCCTAAGTTTAATAAAGCCCCACATATTGTCTCAGATTGTAATTCCCACGATTATGGGAATTGGCATGATTCCCACCATCGTGAGAATTGGCAATAGATAGAATCCTCTTATCTTCTCCTCTTTGATCTCTAGCTCAATCTCCAAATTGCTCCATCTTCCTTCCTACATAAAAAATAGTCAATTCTTATCCTAAATTAACATCAAACATAAAAGAATAATAATGTAAATCAAAATGAATCCTAAACTATAAAAATAATCAACAATTATGCAAGAAAACACATGCCAATTACCTAAAAAAATATATACTAATACATAACTATCAGCTTCTCGGGTTGACTAGGCAACTTCCATTTCTGATTGTTATGCATTTAAGCAATGAGTTGCCCTACTTGGATCTTAATCCTCTTCATAGATGCCTCTAAATAATCGAACCTCTTGTTATTTCTTTCTTGATTTTGAGTTGTCTCTCGAATAAACAAATACAGGCTCTTCTCCAAAAAAGGGTTGCCTAGTGGGTTTCAAAGTGAGGATTGCCCTTGGTAATAATTCGGCCTCTAAAAATTCTAAAATTATGTTTAGGCTTGCATCGGTGGATTGTTAGTCTTCCAAGAGAAATTGGGGTGGTTTCTCCAATCAAGGTTGTAAGTGTTCAAGTATAGATCATTTCACTCCCTTGGTTGAAAATCGTTAAATGAGTTAACATGTTCTTCTCTATTGGCCAAACATTCTTAAGAATACTAACAAACATTACCTCCATGACCAAACGTTCCACATATACCACACCTTTTGATTTGGAACGTTTTGGGGTAGCCTTGTAGTTAGTATCTTCATATGCCTCATCAACTCAACCAACTGCATAGTCAACTATTGATTCGAGTTCACTTCATGGACTCCAGCTCTTCTTCCCCTAATGCTCTTTTGTTGAGAATTGGCCCTAACATTTCGAATATTTCATGCATTTCTTCGATCTTCCCCTCTCCTATAGCTCTTCCTGCTGTATTGTCCACTGTATACTGGCACTGTTGCGTCAACCCATCATAAAAAAATTAGTTTAGCATGTGCAGCAGAAAATGATGATGTGGACATTGTATCAGTAAGAGCTTAAAGTGTTCCTACACCTTATGGAATAACTCTCCCTCCATCTGAGTGAAGCTATCTTGGTGCGTAACTCAGACATCTTTTGATAGGAATAGAACTTTCCTATGAATTTATTGTACACCTCCTCCCTTGTAGTCAAAGACTCGGAAGGAAGGCCATCAACCATGCCTTAGCCTAATCCTTCAATTTGTATAAGAAGCATCTCATTTTGAGTTGATCATCGTTTATTCTATCCATTAGAAAGGTTTGTTGAGTGGTATAGAATTCCATAACGAAGTTTTAATGGTCTTCATTAGGAACCCTATAAAACGATGGTAGCATGATATAATGGATGCTCTACAATTCATAGTTCCTAGTTGCCTCTCCCATACGTATGCACGAAGTGGCAGTACTAATCACCAATCTAGCATACTCTTTCACTACTAACTACCTTTCACCCATCTTGTGGTTATTCATT
The DNA here is from genome assembly GCA_027478495.1 of Erythroxylum alaternifolium. Taxonomy (NCBI): domain Eukaryota; kingdom Viridiplantae; phylum Streptophyta; class Magnoliopsida; order Malpighiales; family Erythroxylaceae; genus Erythroxylum; species Erythroxylum alaternifolium. The sequence goes on along the minus strand of JANIIA010000010.1, from coordinate 7,876,624 downwards.
TGATCCTCACGCTTGGGTTCCTTGCGATTTTCTTCAAATTCCCCTTGAGGTCTTCATCTTCGATGTATATTATCAATAAAATTCACTATCCAAAGATCTTCTTCCTAGCATAAAACAAGTGAATTCACTACCTAAAGTTCTCCTACCTAGCACAAGCTAACTACAGAAATCACTAAATTAATAACAAAAATTACAAAACATGTTATCAAAATAACACAATAAAACATACATGCATAAACAAGCATAAACAATGAAAATCACTTAAGCAAACAAACAATCAAAATTAATCAAGTTCAAAATGCTAGAGACTTCCCCGGCAACAGCGTCAAAAACTTATTGTGCCCAAAAAGTTCCAAAAAGACCTAGACTATCATATTCACAAATATACGAGGTAATTGTAGTAATTAGATAGAGTCGTCTTCCACGGAGGAGAAATTGGTTATTTAAAATTAATTTTGAATTAAAAATAAAAACAATGCAATCCTAAGCACTCTATCCTAAATTATTGAATGAAAGCTTTAAAGAAAGTCACAAGCTTAGAATGAAAAGTAAAATGATTCAACCGGAAACAAAGACGAGTAGAAATCAAAGTAGAAAACTCTTGAGAATTAATTTCACTAATTTAATCTCCAATGCATGATTAAGGGAAAATGATTGGATAGTTGTTTTACTAAAATTAATAGTTTGGCTTTAAGATCAACTCAAATAATAGACTAAATCTAGCTTTCGCATTCAACAAGTTATTATCTAAATTAATTATGGAAACCCGACTACCAATTACCACTTAAGCTAATATATTTCTAATTCTTAACCTAAACATTTATAGTTCCTTGTTCCATATTAAATTTGTCCTCTTAGTCCTTTGTTTAATACTAAAATGATGTAAAGTTTGATCATGCTATTGCACCCATTCAGCTCAGAAACCAAAATAAATATAAGACAATAACACAATCCCTCAATCATGCATATTTGACTAAAATAGATACATTAATCTTTAAGAAAAAGCGATCAACCCACCATAGCATAAACATAGTTAATCATCTCCATATACTTCAGTCCCATGTTACTGTCAACAGAAGTATTAAAGTAATAAAATAGTGAATATTAAATGAACTATGAAAAGAAAATAAATAACAATCGGTTAAGCTAACAAGTAATAAGTTCAGTAAATAAACAAGAAAATAAGCAACAGATGAAACATGGAATGAGCAAACAAGGATCGGATAAGCAAGTGCGATTGTTCTCCTACCCCTCTCAAGCTTCCAGCATTAGCGCTTGCCTTCTGCTTTAGCTTGTTCTCACCCAAGCAAATGGTTACTTAAGTTTAAAGGTTTCAGCTATAGCTCTTGCCTTCGCCCTCTCTGCTGTGTTTCTCTCTTCTTCACTGACTCACTTTGTTTCTCTCTTCTTTCCCTATCTCTCTCTGTGCCTCCCCAAATGAGTGTCTGTATGAAAAGAGTGAAGAATGAATCAAAGATTTCTTTTGCCTCCACTCTCTACTTCTATTTGTAGTATGCTCCTAGGTCTAGGGTTTCATGTTGTCCCTCCTACAGAAGACACAAAATAAGTTGTTGAATTAAAGGAAAAACATGTCACATGGGTGACTTTGTTTGTCACCCCTGTGAGGACTGGTCACCATCGTGACTTAAGTTTCATGGTGGTGACAGGCTTCCTCACCACCTTTCTTTGTTGTTTCTTTTCTTCTTATGCAAATTATTTACATAAACTTCCATTTTTCATGCAAAAAATTACAAAATAATCCAATCAGCATGCATGCAATATGCACTCCATTTTCACTCAATTCATCTCTCAATTGGATCAAAACACAAAAATTTGTAACCAAAATGAAGATATGAAGGCAATTAAAAGCAATAGAAACTAGACATAACAATAGGTTATGAGAGATCTAAAAGGTTAGATATATAAAAGAATAACTAGAAAACAAATAAATCATAATTCTAAGTCTCTTTTCTTTTTCTTTTAATGAATTTTCTTGCAATTTGGATTAAATGTTGTTATCTATTGGATATTGTGATATATTCTTCGTGTTTTCCTCATCCTTATATCAAAATTATTGCTTCTCTAAATTTTTAAGGCTTAAAAACTCCGAAAAAATTGCTTTCTCTAATTTTTCCTCTGATCACGTCCTTTTATAGTAAAAACTAGAGTTTCTGGGATATACATGGTTAACATACACGGTCATGAATAATATTAACAATTTTTAAAGAGAGAGAATCAACAATATAAGATGTAGCTACACCTAAATTGTGTTCTTTAGCTTTGATTTCCCTTACGAATAAAAAAGAAAGAAGGCTAGCCCTCTATGGATCTCAAAGAAGTAAGTGTTTTACCCCCTTTCGTGTTCTAAAAATGATTCATTCTATGTTTTGCCACTCAAATGTCTACTTATAGAAAAAATTAGGTTTCTGGGAAGATACACGATTAGATACATGCATTCAAAGTTATACACAGCTGTGTAAGTGCATACACATCTGTGTATCTTGTAGGTCATGTTGAATTCTTCATTTTCTTCCATTTTCTTATCCTATCTTCACCTTAATCTATCTCCTTTTTGTTCCACAAAGACAAATGAGTTTGAAAATCAAGAGGATGGCTCAAGAAATCTACTTTTAACTCATTTTAGCTCTCGTGCTTCCAACCTATACTTAAAACCAAATATGAAACAAAATGAGTATCTTAAGCATTCCATAGCATTAATCACTAAGTGTTATGGAGTAAATGTATAATCAATTAAGCACACATCATCTGTCTCTGAAGTCTAGGTTGGAGAATTAAAAGTGATAAAGATGTTTCTAGCCTTTGGAGTATTTAACGCGTGGGTTTATTCTAGGTTTTGGTTTTAATTATTTGATTGTAAGGATTATGTTCTTATAAGATAGGTCTTTTTTATTTGTAATACTTGCTAACTCTTTCATATTTTTATAATTCAATTTTTTTAACTTCTCCAAAAAGACTATATATTCTTTTATGGAATTAATTGTTGGATATTATAATTATGCTTTCATATGTTATAATTCCAACCTCAAATTTTGTCAAAACTTGCCCTTAGTACTTTAATTGAATCTTTCAACTTAGGCATAATACCAACATTGGGAATTTTTCAAGTTAGACACAATTAGAGATGTTTCTACCAAAATTGACTTTTGTTTTGACACTTTAAATGTTCATTAACATTCTATAATAATAAATTTCGTCGATCTTGATCAATTTTTTTAAGGTTATCTTAATGCATGACACTTTATATGCTTTTTTTGTTAATTGATAAAGTCAGTGATATTAGATTTAAGGGGAGTGATAATATTCAGTGGGAGTGAATATTTTTTACTTTTGTATTTCATGCATTTTATGTGATATGCTTGAGTAAATTTATGTTATCTTTATGTATGGATTTTTTTTAATTTGAATTTGAATTTGTTTTTTATATTAAATATGTTTTTAATATTGAATTATGTTTTATGCTTGAATTAAAGGGTGAGCTAATCACTATCTTTATATTCATTTATGTGCTTAATTTTATTATTTTTCTATAATATTACAGATGTTTATCATTATCAAAAAGGGCAAGATTGTTGAACCAAGGAAGGTTCCAATTCATGTTTTGATGATAACAAAATATAATCACTACTAATGAGTTTATTGTTTTGATGAAAAGAAATATTAGAATAGAATAAAGTCATAAACTCAAAAAGATAGTATAAGAAGTTGATAAAGAGTTGAAGTTTGCAATTGATGAAATGATGATCAGAAGAAGATCAAGGTTTATTAAGGCCATTTCACATCTTGTATTATTATTTTTAGCTTACTTTGTTAATTTAATAATGCAAAAGGCTCACCATACATAATTATTTCATCTTACTTCATTGCATGAGTCTTTACATTTATCAAGAGGCATTGAAGCTTTTGATTTTAATATGAATGCCTCTTAATCTTTCAAATAATATTTGGGGAATATTTTGGGAAGTGTTTTATTCATATTTAGATTAAACAAATTGGTTTTGAGTATTTAAAGTTGTTAAAATCATATTTTTAAGGTGATTAGTTAATCTACATAAGTTAACGGCAAGCAATATAGTTTTGAAGTTGTTAAATTTGAAGTATTAAGAGTTTACTGTAACATTGGTTGATACACTAGTTGACTAGTCTTTTATAATGGTCAATTAATATCCTTTATTAGTCGACTAATGTTCCAACGACTAATGAATCTAGAGCTTTTAATGTATACAACGCGTGAAACATAGCCATTGTAATATCTTCTTGACTCTTACTATTTTGGGACCTAAAACATTATAAATAAGTATTTTCTCATTTGTATTAACATCAAGAAGGTTTTGAGTGTTGTAAACACATATTTCAATTAAGTTTCCAATCATTTGAGAATCATTGTCATATATGTGTGAGTGAGTGATTTGAAGTTATCGAGTGACAAAATGAGGTAATTTGAGTTATAATATTTTGTTAGGACAATATATTATTGTATTTGAGGGTGATAAAATGAGATTAAGGTTCATCTTCATTTTGGAAAAAGATTGTAAGACGGTTCCTCTTTATCAAAGAAGATTATAAAAATGTTATTCTTTGCTCTAAAAGAAGAATTATAGTAGATTTTCAAAAAGAGTCTTAGTAGTAGACGTAGGCAAGGGTTGTTTGTCCAACCATTATAAGTCGATTACATTCTCTCTTCCCTATCCTTTTTAAAATTATTATTCAATTGTTTTATTAATTTATATTAAGCAATTCCTTCATTCATATTTATATTGATTTTTGTTAATTGAGTATATTTGTCACTCCTTGCAAGATAGGTAACACCACTATTAAGATAGTTATGCTATATTTATGATCTTTCATTAATGTTATATTGTTATCCATGTATGCTTCATTAATTTGAAGGAAACGGGTGTTATTGTTCAATTGGCTTATCAAACTAATGCATACCCTAAATGGGTGGTTATGGATGTTCATGTGTAGATTAATAAGTTGGTATTTCTAGATAACTTTTATATTATTAATATGGATGATGATTCGTCTCTTTACCTTAAACCCATCATTTTAGAAAGTTCTTTCCTAAACACAACTCATACTAAAATAGATTTGTATGATGGTACCCCAAAATGGAATTTGATGATGAAGTAATATGTTTTAACATCTCCAAAGCTACAGAACATCCCAATAAGGTTCAATTTGTTTTTCTTCAACTTTGTTGATACTATTGACTCAATAGTATAGGAGGATTTATAGATGAATGGTAAGGATGAATTAGAGGTTGTTGTCACCAATAACATTAGTTTAGAGACCAAAAAAAAAAAAAGGAATGCAACTTAGTGAGGAACTTAAAGAGATTGTGTTAAAACCTAGGCTAGGGAAGGTTAATGTTTCTTTTATAAATCCGCCTAATTCTCATCATAAATTACTTTCTTTAACTTTGTAGGCTAAGAGTTGAAACTAATACTAGGCCACGTATGTATACTTAGGAGAGAATGTGACATTTTTATAATTATTGACAATGATTTAACATTTAGCCAATAAGAGAAGTTGGTTCAAATGTTAAAGAGAAATTTAAATAGATGCATAAATGCATAGAAACTAACCCTTTTTAAAATTGAGAAAAAAGTCATTTCACGATACAATAATCTACAGGATGTCTTATTTCATCCAAAGGCATAATAGTTGACAACCCTAAGATAAACATAATTGGATCATTACCTTAACTCTCACAGGTTTCTATTGTATATTCATCAAGGATTTTTAAATATAACATTTCTCCTATGTAGATTGCACAAAAAGATTAGTGATAACAATGGACTGACTCATAGATCAACCATGCCAATTTTTTTGAAATAATTTTTTAAAATTAAAAATATAAACTGTCTTTTTTAGTTAACTCCGAGCCTCGACTACCTAGATCTAGGCCTACCTAAAACCTGACTCTTCTAACTTAGAATAGTTAAATCTCAGGCCTATATGGGTCTAAGCCTAATTCACAAGTCAGCTTATTGAAAACATCTTTTTTGAAGATGACCACGAGTCAACTTATTTTCATCTTTAAAAAAAATATGATGTTTGATTTTTATAAGGCAAGGACATTTCGGATAAAAGGCTGCTAACAATTACACTAACCAACAAAGTAATTATTTTTTTTATTACATTAGGTATCTCAGCTTAGCCGAACTAATCCTAAGTCTTTAAGACCCCACCTCAAGAGCCCTAAAGGATGTAAATTTAGAACCCCAAGATTTCTCAGGTTGCTACGTAGCCTATACGCTTCTGCGCACAAGGAGTCGTCACATACTTGATTGGTCAACTGCTGATTGATCGCTGACCCTACTCAACATCAGGTTCCCTAATAGCTTCAACTCCTACACTGCCGTTGAAAGCGAGGCATCCGTAATTGATCCGATCAAGGAGTTTTGCCCAGAAAACTAGAGGATTATCAATAAGACAAATTTCTCATTTCTCCTCCTTTGGCGTGACTCGAACTTAAGACCTCTTGTAAAAGAGAACCTTAAGTGAGGAGGTTAAGCCATTAGGCCACTCCTCGTCGCCATTACTGTTTAAGATTGTGTGATGTTTGCAATTATACATTAAGAGCCACATTAGATCAAAGAGTTGGCGAAGTTATGCCATTTATTAAGCAACTCATGCCATTTATTATGTTTCTTTGAATGGTGCCTAACTTGGATATTTCACAATCAAGAAAGAACTTATATATGTTGATTTTGCTTTAAAGAATCGATTCTTATATGATATCATATAGCTATTTGATACATGCTCACAAACAAGAAGGCAAGACCAAGACTAATTAGCTAGATTCACCTCTTTTAAGAATTAGATTTGGAAATAAAAGATAAAACGAAAGTAGAAAATGTTTAACCGCCTTGAGTTAGGGAATTCATGTGCAAGAAACACAATCCAAAATAAGTTAACTCTTTTCTCTTAGGCCCCGTTTGGTTGGCGGAAAAGTAAATTGAATTTAGAATATAATTATTGGGAAAACAAATATGCAGAAGTAAAGATATTTACATGTTTAGATACTTATAAGAATTCTAATAAGAAAATTATGTAAATTCTTATTATAGTGTTTGGTATGCGTCAGTATTTAATAGAATGTAATGTAATTTTGACTTGTGTTTCTGTTTATATCCCTATTAAATAAAAATTGAAATCGTTAAATAATGTTAATTTGTAATACAAGTTATATTATTAAATGTTAATTTTTCATTTATAATATTTTAATCATATAATATTTTTTTATTATTCTTAATATTATTAATTATTATTATTAATTATCTACTTATTATTAATTTTATTATTACCAAATTTATTATTTTTTATCAATTACATTATTATTATTATTATAATAAAATTTATTATTCTTATTAATTTTATTATTTTTAATATTATTAATTATTATTACTATATTTATTATTAAATTTATTATTCTTATTATTATTATTATTATTAATTTTATTTATTATTATCATTGTTATTAATTTAATAATTATTATTTTATTAGTTTTATTATTCTTATTAATTTCATTATTCATAAAAATAATAATAATAATTGCCAAATTTCTACTAATTATTAATTTTATTATTATTAAATTCCTTATTATTATAAAAGAGTTGTAAAATTGAAAGAAAAAAGAAAGGTTAAATTGACTAACTATTCAAAAAATGAACCAAACATAATAATATAAATTTTAAAAAAAAGATTACTTTAAAGAATTTGTACCTACCAAACAAGCCTTAATGTCATGAGCTTTAGAACATAATAAGAACAAGGATAAATATTATGATCGGAATCATCCACACTTATGGAGATGTGTTGATCTAAGGTATTTTTGAAAACAACCTTCAAACAAAAAAGGTATTTTTGAAAAAGAATATCGATCGAATCTAAATTTGTCACATTCATTCATGACATTTTGGACCAAAAAGGAGCCTAGGAATGTGGTTTCTATTGGCTTCATTAAGCTCTCCAGTTTTCAGGGCTCAAGGCTCCAACTCCATTACTATATAAATGAATATCCTAATGGGAGCGATCCCAGTTGTTAGTGAAACCGACAAGGAAACTTCAGCAAGGGGCCAGAGAAAAGTTGTAAGCTAACATTTGCTTGTAAAAGCAAACGTCATTCAGTCCCAAGTCTACTGATTAATGTAGTTTCAATAAATTTTGCAAAGACTATGCAAATAAAAACAAGAATTAAGTCATTCAAAAACCAATTTTGCAAAGAGTATGCAAATAAAAACGCACGAAAGCTGTTTAACAGCCCAGCTTATGATGGTGATGTTTACATTATTAACAGAGCCGCAAGAGTGACGAACAAAAGTATAGCAGTCAATTAAGATCCAGAAGACTTCACAATAAAATTTTGGCGACTGATGGGATTCATCACAACAGGAGGCCCTGCAGTCCGTGGCCATGCCTGAAGTTTCTTGTCAGTTTCAGCCCACCATTCCTTGTTGGAAACAGTTGATGGCGTAGTTCCTGGGCTCAGAGTTACATTATCTTAAAATCAAATAAACATGGAGTTTGCCAAATCAATCACTAAATTTAAAATTACTTTTACCTCCAAATATCTTCTTGTCAGCTACAAGCTGGTCACACACATATGCAAGTGCAAATGATCCCAACACTGCAGGTATTATGTACTTGGATCCCATTGTTAAACTACAAACAGAAAGTAGACAATAACATCTGATAAAAATGTTAAACTATAAATAAGACCCTTCGGCCTAATATTGAAGCTTTGTCAGATAGTTAGAATGACAACTTCCTATAAAGTATAAATGAAAAGGTTTAAAAGAAAATATTTTAAAATAAAGAAGCCTCAGAACAAGCCAGTATAAGTTTGACATCAATTAGAGATATTCAGTCGGTAATTCCAACAATGCATAAAAACCATCTTCATAGGCTTCAATTCCCAACAAAATTTGTGAATTACTATCTGAACCGTTTGAGCTTGAAATATATTAAAAGTTGGATTGTAAAAGTGTAATCGCCGAAAACGGCTCCGGAGACCACAACATGACTGAGATCCACGGGTTCCTATCATAAAGCGAAACATGGAATTCATTTTGGTCCAATCATAGCATCGTCGGTCATCGCCACGTATGGCTACCGGCGACGTGGCATTGGACCTGAACCCTCTTCACAAATCTGCAGTACAACTAATTTGCGAGGACCATCCATAAACAAATTCCTTCTAAATTTCATTTACCCTCAGAGACCCGTTTAAAATCACCCTCACAGCGACGCGTACCGTAGTCCGACTGATCCCAACCAATCAACGCAACCCAGAGATCGAGACCAGAGAAGGAAACGAACCAATGGACGCCGATAGGAAAATGGGAAAAAGAGGGTTCGTGACCGCAGCCGCTGCAGATTAAACTGTCATACGGCACTTCCTATCTTTTATGGGCTTTCTTCCTCATCGGGAAATCATTAGAACAAAGAAACAGAAGAACCAAAATTCACAAAAGAAAAAACAAGAAGGTGAAAACAAGTGCATCAAACTAACCTCAGACCTGGAGACTGAAGAGTGAAACCGATGCAATGAAGCCTTTATATAGAGAAGAGAAGCGAAAACCCTAGTGACGAAAAGAGGAATTACATTTATATTCTGGCGGTGGAATTTAGCCTCCATGCAGCACGCGAAATAAAGGGCCCTTAACTCGGTTATTTTAAAGACCATTTGGGCTCTATTTCTTCATGGATAAATGGGTTGCCAAGCCCTCCCCGGTTTACTCTGCAACTGTTTCGGTTGCGATTGCGACACATAACATTTAGAACTTTCAACTACTTGCATATAAAAAATACTCTCTCTCTCTCTTATTACAAAGCTAACTCAACGGAAACAAACATGGAAGTTGATGGGGATCCAAGCCATCTCAATGTAGATGTAAGGAACCAGCAACACTCAAAGACAAGGACAGGAATGCTATGGTAGTAATGGCAATTCCTGAGAACCAGGAAAATTTGGACAGCATGTTCGTTGACAGCTCTGCAATGGAAGCTGATGCTACTGCTCCTCCAACCAAAACGCAGGGTGATCTTCCCCTGCAACAATCAAGTAACAAAGAGATCAGCTATGTAGAAGAAGGAAGATCCTCCAAAGCAGTGACCCAATCACAGGTTGTACCTTCCCAGGCTGCAACCTCTTCCTCTGCAGATAAACAGGTACCATCCCCTGTAATGATTCCATCTGCCTCCAGAGATAAGCAGCAACCAAGTAATCCCTTCAAAGTCCACGAAGTGAAGCTCCAACTAGGTGATGCCATACATGCCATGGGACAAAGTGGGCCAACAGTTACATTTGCTGACGACGTTCAAAACAAAGATGGACATGAATTACGAGAACACAGTGGTGATTAGTCCTCTGGGGAGATCAATAAACTATCTTGTCCTCCACACCCGTCTAATGACCCTCTGGAAACCAAAAGGAAATATTCAAATCCTAGACATTGCAGATGGTTTTTACCTGGTGAAGCTAGCTTGCAAAGAGGACTATCTCCGAGTTCTCCAAGGTCACTACATCATAGTTCACCACTGGGATAGAGATTTTGACACAAAATCAAATCATATCGATGCAGTAATCACATGGATGCATATCCCAAGGTTACCACCTCAATATTTTCATGAAGACATTTTGTTTGAAATTACAAAACCAACAGGGAAGTTTGTAAAGGCAGACATACACACATCAGGGGCCAAAAGGGGATAATTTGCAAGGTTAGCAATCAATCTGGATCTAAACAAGCCTTTACTTCGGAGCATCACAGTAGACAACAAACTATATCCCATCCAATATGAGGCACTCTACCGCATCTGCTTCGAGTGTGCCTCATATGGACACTCTAAAGAGAGCTGCCCAATGACCCTCCAGAGACAAAAGGAAAAACAGAAGGCGAAGGATATTCAGGAGGGGCTCCAGTCCCAAGAGTGGCAAAAAGACTCCACCTTCTCAATTGGGGAATCTTTATCGACCGTTAGAGCTCGTACTTATCAGCAAAACCACGCGCCGGAGTTCAGACATCACTCTGCATCTCAATGGCTAGATCTCAGCAAACCCGATCCGTGGATGGTGGCACAAAAAAAGAAAAAGAACGGGACGTCAGCAAATCAGAAAACGGCGGCGCAAGGCCTAACGAAAAGAGCAGAAACCAAAACAAGTTGCCAGACGATAGAGTCCCTACCTCTTCGTGGTTTGACGTACTTACGGAGGTTCTAGAAATTACTCTGGACATAGCAGCCAATGTGCCAAATTAGCAGCATTTCTCATTTAAAAGTCATAATGCAGTAAACCCACCTGGGCCCAAGCTTAACAAAAGGCAGGCCAAGCCCAAGGCCCAAGAGACAAACCAGCCAAGAAACAGAAGGAAATTTACATCCAAGCATGAGGAACCCACGTGGGCTAAGAAGAAAAAAGAAGCCATTACTCCAACCACTAATGTTCAACAAATGCTAGAACAAGATAACCAGCCTGAAATGGGCCAGAAGCAGGATAGCACACAGGAACTAGTTGCTCCAGTGACACAACCCCTTATGGGCCTGCAACACCAGGTAAACAACATGGTAACTTCGGACCAAACAACAACAAACACCAAGCATTTGGTTTACAACATAAATCATCCAGAGCCACAAAAGCTCAGCAAAACCAATCAGCACCATTTGCCATCCTCAAAATGAATCAACCTGGCCAAGAAGGTAAGGGTCTAAGACATCTTTAATAATCAGGATGTCTGTGACTCACTTGACCAGGGAGATCATATTGATGAGGAGTCTGATCTCCAGGAAGAACCACCAGACCTCCCACAAGTGCATCAACCTATGGATGAGGAGGTTTTACCTCAAGCTTAAAGGTAAACCCTCAATCAAACCTTTTTCTTTAACATGGAGATAAAAATCCTTTCATGGAATTGTAGAGGCATCTTTAACAAGAAAACAAAATTTGCCCTGAAAAAACTGATCAACCTGCACAAGGCAAAAATTGTCATCCTACAAGAGCCTCGTGTCCGTAGGAATGAAGCACAGAACATAATATATGAAATAGGCTTCCAAAACTCACGTAGGGTTGATCAGTAGGATTCAGTGGTGGTATCTGGATCTTATGGCATCCTTCCATTTCAATTTACATTATTGAGGCACATTGGCAGTTCTTGCATGCAAATGTAATACTACCAGACAACTCAAATATTTTGCTTACAGCAGTATATGGTAGTCCACACACCTCCATTTGGAGGGAACTATGGAATAGATTAACACTTTTTGCAGGACTGATAACATCCCCATGGATGGTACTTGGAGATTTTAATGCATATGTGAACAAAGAAGATAAACTAGGCAAACAACAAACAAATGGCTGCTCCAAATTCAAAGCTTGGATCAACCTAGCTGACATGCGAGACTTAGGCTTTATAGGTAATAGATTTACATGGTCTAGCAAACTATGTTTTGGAAGACTGGACAGGGCCATGGCAAATACCCAAGTACTCAGCTGGGCAAGCACTATAGCCGCCCAACACTTACCCAAAATATGTTCAGATCACTGCCCAATCTTAGTAACCATTGAAAGGGATAGGGACAAAGTTCATACTATGGTAAACAATTTCAGATACTATACATCCTGGAAACATCACCCCCAGTGGAAACAATGGCTAGCCTCAGTGTGGGAAGATCAACAATCTTTACAAAATGCAATTGAGGCACTTCAAGACAAAAGTAATGAATGGAAGTACCACATTTTTTGTGACATTAATAAAAAATTGAAGAGGAACTTGGCAAGGTTACAAGGCATTCAAGATTCCCTACCAAGGAACCCACCCCAACGAATATGGGACCTGGAGGAGAAGCTCAGGAAGGACCTTGAACAACTAATAACACAACAAGAAAAGCTCAAACAACAAAACAGAAGATTCATGTGGCTTACAGAAGGAGACAAACATTCTGCCTCTTTCCATCAAACCCACAGACAGCAGAAAGCCATAACCAAAATCAACATACTTAAACTTCAAACAGATGAATGGACTACTTGTAACATCTTGTTACGTATACGGCTAGAACAGTTATTTATGAGACATTTATGTGACTTAAGATAAATGCACGTTGGACATAAGTTATTTGTAACTTAAATATTGTTTTGGCATATTCATACGATTGTACATGCTTTCATTGGCATTTCCGGGTAAATGAAATTATGTATGACAAATTGTGATTATGGCAAATGGTGAATCAGTGAAGATAAATAGTACACGTGAGGAACATAGAATGGACCCACGTATTATATTGTTTAAGTTAGGAAGAATCCACTACAGTTTGTGATTGTGACAAATGGTGAGTCAGTGGAAATAAATAGTATACGTGAGGCATATGGAATAGACCCACATATTATATTGTTTAAGTTAGGAAGACTCTACTATAGATTCCATTCTTCACTGAAACACTCTACATTGTAATTCTCTTTCCTGACCTTCATCACCGAATAGCGATTTCGCAGCCTTTTGTGGTATTGACTTTCATTTCAATGCTAGAGTACTTGTTAAGCAAGTAAGTGGCTGTACTGTTGTTTCCACTGTATAAACGAGTATGTGCATGTTGGATATATATATCTATATGCATGAGAGGGTTCACAGTGTACAGAATAGATATAAGGTTTCTGGATGTTGGGTAAATTGAAAATCAAATACAGAAGGAAGAAAAATGGAAGCATGAATAGTAGTTTGTAATTTTGGTATTTATGTGAGTTTTAGCTTTTTGAGTTATTTGGTGTTCTGGAGTTAAAAAGGGAGTAGTATAGATGATGTTGTCATGCTTGGAGGTATAATAGCAATGAAAAATGATGTATAAAATTCGTGTAGAGAGTTAGACATGAAAGATGATATGTTCTGCTTCTTTGCTTTCTGTATCGTCTGTAAAGACGTATCCTCTGTGATGACGTCAGCTTCCTCTGGTTGACGTCATCTTCCTCT